>JAULKQ010027191.1:0-32020 GCA_032356285.1 Smithsoniella earleae | reverse complement strand
GGAATCCGAGACCTCTGAGGCGGCTGGGTAAAGCGAGCTGCTGCATGTCGACCTCTGTGCTGGGCCTATCAATGAGTCACAGTAGTGCACCCTGAAGGGCACTTTCTGCAGTCTGCAGGGCATCGGGTATGTACTCGTACTGGGCGATGCATGTGAGATGTGCTGTTCGTCCTTGAAGCGACTTCCGTAACAGCACCAACTTCGCCTGCAAGCTGATTGGCAAGCTCATCAACTTGTCTATCAGTTGTGTGGTGGCGACTGCAACCTCCACCGCAGGTGCTTGGACGAAGGCTGAGCCGCCAATGGGGCATCCTGCGGCAACGATACCATGTGCACAATGGTGAATACCAAGAGTGCCTGCTACTGCTGCTGCGGTGGGGGTATCCTCGGAGCAGACGGTACACTTCTGTGGTTGCACGCGGAGTCCTATGCTCGCGCCAAGCCTGGTTAGCGGTTGGAAGGCCGGTATAACTTCTTCACTGGGGCCTTGCAGGAAGGTGTCATCCAAATACGCAATGCATACTACCTCTGGGTGGTAGCTGCGAACGGTCTCCAGCCCATGCTGCAAGGCGAGTGCAAAGAAAAGTGGGCCGCAGGGATCCCCCTGTCTCAACCCCGATTGTGAGGAGAGTGTGGATGCTGCTGCGTCCCCGCTTCCTGCCACATAGAGTGGGCTGTCTCTGCTATATGACCAGCGAGTGTAAGCCAGAAGAGGCGGAGCCTTGGATGCCTCTTCGCGTCCTCGTCGATGTAATGATGAAGTTGAAAAGCAGTACATATCTGAGCTAAGTTTCATCATTTCGGCGCAAACTCGCACCGCTATTGTTACACGGGACAGATGCATTGGTGCACGAGGAATGAATAAAGAAGCTATTACACATCCAAACACAGGCTATCAACTTTTTTTAGCGGATTTAAGCCGTCGATGGTCTGATGTGCACGCGTGCTTGTATCCTCACATTCATAGCACACACTATAATAACCTAGCTTGCGAAAATATTACGTGTGGTTATTACATACTATTCTAATTTGGTATCTTTTCTTGCCAAACTATTATAGGATGATGCGCCGTTCTGTGCATGGGCACAGGACAGGGCGAGTTGACGTTTCCTTAGCTAAAAGATTGATATTCAAAGTGAACTTTTCAATCATTGTTCATAATATGAGAGCACGGTCTTTGTAACACTAACCTGACAATTTGTAACGTTTAAGTGAGTAAGCGCTTTACAACTCTACATAAGGAACCCCAGAACAGGATTCAACACCGTTCGAACTCATCTCCACGGAAACTAAACTAACAATAAGGTATCAAGTTTTGGAGATGACAGAGACTTCCCACACACGTGCCTGTATTTCACATATCATAATAATTTTTTTCTCCATTGTACATTGATAATTCCATATTTTACAAAGCAGAAAACCCATTCAGCTTCACACTTTAAGCAGTGTCAATTCCCAAATTTGGCCAAAATTCATCAACTCCTCTCCAAAATTCTTCCTCACGAGTCAAAAGTGTTGAAAACCATTTTCAAAAACCATTGATCATACCGACCGGATGTGCTGTAAAAAGGGGTAAACTTTGACTGCATTGGACAATGCCTATCCACAGGTCGTGTTGTACAAACATTGCTACAGGCCCAGCAAAGGCCACTGCAAACAACCAGAAACACATCTTACACACGTCGCTGCTAATCCTGCACATTCAGCAATGCCATTTACGTTTGGCTTGCGATTCCTGACACATCAACAAGGGCAGTTCCACGCTCTAGGCGACTTTTGTACAAGCCTGTACAAGCCTTCTCACTCATACCAATACCTAGGAACGCCAGCAACGTTCTCCTTTTGCAGCAGCTCACGTAAATGTGCTTTCCACTCAGCGTGTGCAGAGTCTTTGCCGTCACTTCGGTACCACTCAACTGTGTGCTTTACACCGATAGGACCTGCCGGGAACACTTTCTTGCCAGCTCCCTGCACGCAGACCAACAACAACTACACTTCAACTCTGGAATATTGCACGCAGGCATGCACATGCCGAGCAGTCAGCAGTGAAGCATCCGCACCATGACAAGCAGCTGGGTCTGGCAGCAGCGTTCATAGTAGTACAATCTAGAGAACGCCCGTTCGACATCTTCGCCAAGGACAATAACGCCATGGTTACGCAGGACAACAACATCTGCATTCTTGATGACATTGCCAACCTGCTCCATCTCTTCCTCTTCATCAGCTACGCCACCAAAATCATGGTAAGCCACCTTGCCCACAAATTGCATTGCGTCCTGCAACCAGCTGAAGGGCATTGGAGGGTGCACTGTACGCATCGGGACCATGCATTGATCGGATACACCTCAGATGCATACCTGGACGATTTCTGGGTCAAAGGGGACATCAGCAGCTGCCATGGCTGTTGCATACGGAGAATGAGTGTGCAGCACACACTGGACATCTGGTCTAACACCGTAGACAGCTCCATGGAGCACAATGGCAGTGATGTTAGCACCCTCGCGCTCCTCTTCTGTGAGGTCGCGGGGATGCAGAGGCATGTGGTTCAGAGTGCTGGCTCTGGCCTCACTGAAAGTTTCACCAAAATTGCTCAAAAGCATTTTGTTCACGGGGACAGCATCTCCAGAAGTAGGCACCCTGACTGAAGCATGCCCCCACACATTCACATCGAGCTGAGCATGTGCTATCAACCGCTTTGCTGCAGAGAGATTGACTCGCATGTCCCACTCCTCTCTCGGGAGGCCCTGCATTGTGGCTGCAGAAATGGCGATAACCCGGCGAGCAATGTACCTGAATATCCACACACTCAGTAAGCAATTGTCATTCGGTTTCCTGCCTGATAAAATATCCACCAGTGTTGCATCCGTTGCATCTGTTTCCAGGATGTCGAATCAAATTTTGCAAAGATCACAATACACCACTGTACCAAAGCTGATTCGATACGTTACTTCGACCTATCCTGTCGTAATGGGGGTTGGAACGGACTCGTTCAGAGGTGCTGGTTTGCTGAGCTCTCGGCCTTTGCGCACAACAAAGCCATTAAGTGCACGGGTGTCTACAAGCTTCTTGGCAGCGTAGTGCTGGTAGCTACTGGGGTAGTGATAGTCATAGGACCGGACACTGCCCTTGGCCGCAAAGATGACGTCGTTGATGAAGTGCTCGCGGTGCATCGGAACTAGAGCGGCGTAAAACATGTCCAACTCTAGAACGTCCATAGTCTCTGTGAGAATGGCCTTCATGGTAGCCACGCATTCCGGATCCATGCACTGTACCAAAACAAATTCAGTGAGAGTGCCGAGCGTTGTGACAGTTAGAGGGCAGCTGAGCTTGTTAAGCTTGCTAACTCGAAACAGTGGCGCACCAGTTCCCGGCAGTTCTTCTGCTGTATCACAGACAGCAAGTTTGCGGCGTTGTTGACACAGAACTTGAAGAAAGCACTGCGGTGGAACGACGGGTCACACTGTGCATAAATACCGCTCTGAGTTAGCTGGCCTACAACCGAGGCTGCCGCTTTCCCGTGGGGAAGATTCCAGGGGTTGGCTGTGTTGCCGTGTTTGACATCCCAAGCCAACGGGCTATCAGGGTTGAACGAAAAGGACTGAGGAACCACCGCCCGGCAGCAAGACGACGTCGCAAAGTAGTCCGGAGTCTGTGCGTACCCATTGTACACCATGCACAGGTTCTCAAACGTCACCTGGAAACAACAACTCCTATGCTTCCAAACAGACCCAAATCTGCACACTGGAATACGTCAAGCGCACTCTACACTGCCTGTCACAACACCACACCTGCATGCAGGACATCTCCAACGCAATGTGGGGTAGCCAGTGCGTCTTCACACAGATGAGGATGGTGCCCCACTTGAAGTGGGGGTCAAGGTCTTCCCAAGAGTCCACACAGGTGACACCCGCTAGGGCCACCATTTCTTTCACTTTGTGCTGGACCACTGGCAGCACCTGGAGCAGCGAAAAAGTTGACTTGTACTGCCAAAAAAAGTTTGCTAACCACCATTTGCTAAGCACTTATCATGTCTGTATCGCGCAAACTGCGTTTCTCTCGACCCATCCACGTTAAAATGTCATCAAGTACCAGGTTGACAAGCAACATCAAGGGGGTCAACAGGTGAGCACACCTTGAGGGTGACATTGCTGACTCCGCTTTGGCTGAGTCGCATGGCAACAAACGCACCAAGAGGGCCTCCGCCAACAACCAGGGTGCTGGCATTGGAGGGTTTACGAATGGTGAAGGCACCCCATGCAAGAGCACCGTCCCTAACAGCGCCAATGCGGTGCTCCAGGTCTGTCTGCATGGCCTGCACGCGGCGGTGAGATATGCCCTTCGCTACAAGCTCCTCCTCATTCTCCTTGGTCTGCATTCAGCACTGCACGCTTGAGCCAGACAGCAGACGATACTTTGAGTGAAGCATTGGCCAGTGCAGAAGTTTGGAAGAAGAAGACTGGAACCAGCGGGGTGCTTACGAACATCTGCAGCTACTTGCTATGATACTATAAGGTTTATATCGTCAGCTAAGCACTGCTACATTACCTGAGCAAGGTGCTTCAAGCCTAGAAACCACAGCCAACTTGCAGCTGGCCTTGAGTACGGTGAGTGGAACATAGTTTAACGGTTTGTCGGTGTCGTTGGTAGGATTGCCAGACTAGAGCACACCCCTATACTGATCTCGAACATGAAAGGGTGAGCTCAGAAAAACGATGTAAATAGGCACTCTCAGCAAGTTATTATTAATCTATTTGATACTCTCCTCGACAAGACAGTGTGACTGTCTGTGGCTGACTATCTCTGCAAACACAGTGGGCACCGATACCAGTCAGAAGAACGGATGCTAACTTACCTTCTGCGATTTCACTCTATCAAATCTGGCAGCTTCCTTTTCGGAGGTGAGGGTACATGATCACAAATCATTATACAGAAAGAGTGCGCCTTCGCAGACCTGATCTGCTGTGCAAAGCACAGTCAATGACTTGACAGGAGCATTGCAGTGTCAGTTTAGGCATGGAGTAACTCAGCATGTTGAGCTAGGAAGGGGAATCATAATGGAGACTGTAACAACATCACCGCCAAACAACTAGAGTTATTTGGGTCGTTATATCCACCGTCACATGTCACATACGGCAAGGCATGCTTGTTGAATTATGGAAAAGCGCCAAACCCTTAATTGAACATTGATCTTCCACCGCCGCATATAGTGGCTAATGTTTGTCGCATTTTTCCTTGGATAGTACGCCGCTACAGCGTTTAAGATACGAAATCTGCCCAGGTACCGAGCACGCAAACAGACTACACCATACGCGACTCATTTACTCTGCGAATAGTAAGACCGAAAGGACGTAGATTTGTCAGTAGACGGATCCCTGATAACGGCGCTGCGTCGTCATGCAGCACCGTCACACACGCTCGTACAAGCGGTCACATGATACTATGCATGATTTAGCAGCGAATGCATATCACGGGAGCCAAACAGATCATCCAAATACCTGTGGACGAAGACTCCCGTGTGCTATAGCCCATTACATGAAACTACCTTCTCCGCTTAAATTAAACACAGGGTACAGTGTGCAAGCAAAATCAACACAAAATCTATCAAAGCTCGAATCAGGGGCACCCAGAAACAGGTTATAATTCCCGAGAAATTGGAAAGTGGTCAGGGCTTAACTGGGAGGCTGAATTGATCGGGCTTTGCTGACAATTCGCGCATTCGCAGTGCTACCCCACACACTTCCAGCACTCAGGGCCTTCGTGCGTACACCTGATTAAAACGTGAAGGAACAAGGAAGTGTTTCCGTACCTCATCGGCCATACGGGTGTAGAATGGCACGAGTTGAGGAGTGAGGTCACGGTAGTCGACCAGAGTGAGCCCTGCTTCCTGAATGTTGTACGCATACATGTCTGGCGAGGACGCGTTCATCATCTTCTTCTCCATGCGGCGTTGCGTACCGACCGGGAAATCTTGGGGCAAGCTGCCAGACACCATGGAGTTGGCCAGGCTCGACGCGGACGCCGCGGATACCAGGCCCGACATATTGCGGCTTGGAATCGGCATGCCTCGTTCGCGCAGCGGCGTGTCAGGAGATTCTGGCGCATCGCCATCTGTTGGGCCCGGGGAGAACTCAGGCGATGTACGCTCCGTGCACGGGGAGCCGGGTTCATCTTCAAGATGCTTACCGAAGGCGGTCAGGTCTGGTGAAGACGCTGTGTGTGTATCCTGTACACACAACACAGAACCCTCGCACATGCCGTACCGCCTCACGGCTAAACAACTGTCCTGAGTAGACACCGGACGTTTATTGCGCAGCCAATAAAGTATGTACTGTAAGATGTGACAGCTTGTATGCAGTTTGTGTTACAGATGGAGAGCACACCATCCGCATGATGTCGGTGAAAACACCAGCACCGCCAGGTTTCAGCACACGCTTGATTTCCTGAAGCAAGTATAATTGGTTTTTGGCATGGCAAAGAGCTTCCTGGCTCCACACAACATCAAAGCTAGTGGTCCATTCAGCAGGAAGTCCACAGTTAAAGTTGCCTGTGCGGCATTCGACGAGTTTCTCCAGACCCTCCTCTTTTGCCTTGGCAAGGTTGTGGGAATTCTGATTTTCTCCTAGATTGTAACAAGTTACATGGCAACCGAATGTAGATGCTAAAAATCTGGCCGCTCCTCCCTTTCCAGATCCCAGATCCAACACTCGGACGTTTTTACCCATGCCCAGGTCGATGTTCGACACCCTACAAAGACAGGGTATACGTGTCGTTTGTAGCCGACGACATTATAATGTAGGACAGTAAATGATGTGATGGCAAATGACTTGCGTCTCCCGTAAGATCTATCACGTGCCCACACGTCACTGTCCGGTCATCGATGACTCGGGCGGATACAGCGTAGTAGAGATGCACAAGATATTTTGCAACGTACCGCCGGGCAAGCTCGGCCAGAAGGACAACGGTGTTGTGCGACGCAGTTTTTAGGTCATCGGTAGATTTGTTGAATATTCCATAGTGCACGTAGTCGCTACCGCCACCCATAGTGTACTGGTAGAACGTCATGGAAGCCTCGGAATCGTACTGCTCGTTGATGACCTGCAGTGCGGAGTCTGGTAGGTTTCACCTCATGAGTTAAATACTATCATCAGGTCCTACAGGGTATCAGAGGCACACCTGTGCGAGCTGGTCGTGGCACAGGTTATCGCCGTTTAGTGCACCATTCAGTAATGCATCGTTGCTGAAAAGATTTGTAGCTGAGAACATTCCCCAAGCAAAGTGGCGCTGTTTGACTGCATCGAAACGGACAGCAAGATCTTCTTCGTACGCATCTAGCCTGGCCATGCTTACACCCTTCATTTGTAACGGCAACTTGCTGTCTCGTACTGCTTGAAGCATACATTTGAAATACGGAGTTAAATGTTGGGTAAGGTCCCTGTGTTCCACAAGCTTCATTCCACAGCGAGTGATGGACTCCTGCGTGACGATATACTGTCAGATACATGTTAACAACTCTCAAGAAGTTCCTAAGAAACTAATATATCCGCAAAATAAACAGACTGGGACATTAGTAGTACATAAACAAGCCGCGTTGAGGGAGGGGAATACGTGTTGTGTCCTTGCAACCCGTCCTCGCAGCTTGCTAGCTTCTTCGGCTTCTGCGGCTAGGGAAGGCAGGTTACGAGGATAGCAGGAACATAGCCACAATCATTGGCCATAAGATGCACAACAAGTAGTAAGTAGAAGATGAGGTAGCGTCCCAACTGCAGCGCAATCAGACCAGGATGAAACCAGCAATTATTCCACATGCTAGCTATCTCACCTTGTACATGTTTGGGGTTGCCAACTTAGTGACCACATTCTGGCCAGTGAAAGACGAGCAGTCACCTCCGGCATCACCTTGCATGATGTCAGAGAATACAAGAGTCCCGCCGGGCTTCAGTACTCGCTGAATCTCAGCGAGCAGGGCAGCGTGGTCAACACAGTGACAAAATGCCTCTTGACTCCACACAACGTCGAACTTATCAGTCCAATCAATCGGCAGAGGCTCATTAAAAGAGCCCAGCTGACAGTCGATGAGATGGCCGATTCCCGCTGCTTTAGCTCTGTGTAGGTTGAGTGCGTTTTGGCGCTCTCCCAAGTTGAAACAAGTTATGTGGCATCCATATGTGGAAGCTAAGTATCGCGCCGCGCCACCTTTGCCTGAGCCAAGATCAAGAACGTGCACCATATCATTCTTGGCTGCCTGCTCCAGATGCTGACTATGAAGAAAATTCAAATATTCACTTGTTCTCCAATTAAAACATGATACATTGAAAAAATACCTTTTTAAGTGCAGCGCATTCCTCGGCCATCTTGGCCAGCTGTTCGATTGAGTTTTGGGACGACTGGCGAAGGCCATCCTTCTCGGACAAAAAGATGCCGTAGTGAATATCGTCTCCCCCACCGCCCATGACATGTTCATAGAAAGCCATAGACGCATCTGAGTCATACTGCTCATTGACTTTTTCTTCTACGTCCAAGCTCTTGATATCAATGGGCAAACTTGCCGTGCGGGTTGGGTGACCATCCATAACTGGTGCTCTCATGCTTGGCTGCATACCGTAGAAATGTCCTGGGAAAGTCATTGGATGAGTTTTTTTTTATGACAATCAGTATACTGAGTGCTTTGAAATATGGTGCACAAGCCTGTTACGCAACCACGCGATGAAAGGTGTTATCGTGACAATCTTCACCAACTAAAAGGCACAGACGGATATTTACATAAGAAAGAAATCGCTACGCACTGTTTATTATTTCCCTACACGCATCTGTGCGACATTAGGATGGAACCCCACAACTGTAAATGTAGTAGGTCGAACCCAAGTACTACGCAACGCCGAAAAATCAACCAGATCTTGACTCGCAGAACACCTTCAAATTGTCGACACACCAAAAAATAACAATGTCCTTGTAACGAACGCATCTAAGGCTAAAAATGTGTTCGTTTTAAATACAAAATTATTATCTGACGTCCAGGAGATGCAATTTGATAAAATGTGAAGTGCAACCGAACCGATAGTATCGCGTGAGTGAAAATATCACTGAATGTCCCTCACATCGGCTTTCTTCGCCAAACTTCTCATTAAATATTTCGCATTTGACGTGATTGAGCTTAAAGCAATGCGTGAATTCCACAAAGCGAGAGACGAAGATAACCATAACGTGGTATGAAGCTTGGCAAAACACCGACATTGGGTAGTGTGAAAGAGCGCGAGCAATTATTACTTTCAAATACTTTTAATCTCTCTCTTTACTCTTGGACGAACAGATTATAGTGAATTTATTGCAAGAAAGCCGATAAACGAACCAAAATGACGAAACCGTGGAATAACTGCTGTGCACTCTTCGTGTATGCTGAAATACGGCTCCGACAAGCCGGACCTGCGCAACCCGCTCGAGATCATTGACGTCACGGAAGTGTTCCGCGGCTCGAACTTCGGCATCTTTGCCAAGGCCATCGAGGCGGGCTCCGTCGTCCGCGCCGTGCCGGCCCCCAACACGGGCGACCAGCCGCGAAGCTTCTTCGACAAGATGAACGACTGGGCGCGTTCCGAAGGGGCGCCGGGCATGGGTTACATCATCCTCGCCGACGGCGGCGGCAAAGGCCCGATTGCCAACAATCTGGGCGAGGAGCGCATTGCGCAGCTGAAGGAGATGACCGGGCTAGGTGACGGCGACGGCGTGTTCTTCGCCTGCGACAAGGAAGCCGGCGCGGCCGAACTGGCCGGCAAGGCCCGCACCAAGGTGGGCCAGGACCTCGGCCTGATCGAAGAGAACGCCTACCGGTTCTGCTGGATCGTCGACTTCCCCATGTACGAATGGGACGAACGGGAAAAACGCGTCGACTTTTCGCACAACCCGTTCTCCATGCCCCAGGGCGGCCTTGAGGCGCTCGAGACGCAGGAGCCGCTCGATATTCTCGGCTACCAGTACGACATCGTCTGCAATGGCGTGGAGCTGTCGTCGGGCGCCATCCGGAACCACCGCCCGGACATCATGATCAAGGCATTCGAACTCGCCGGTTACACGGCCGAAACCGTGGAAGAACAGTTCGGCGGCATGCTGAACGCCTTCCGGTTCGGCGCCCCGCCCCACGGCGGCATCGCCCCGGGTATCGACCGCATCGTCATGCTGCTGGCCAATGTGCCGAACCTGCGTGAAGTGATCCTGTTCCCGATGAACCAGCAGGCCGAAGACCTGATGATGGGCGCGCCGGCACCGGCGCCGTCACATCACCTGCGCGAGCTGCACCTGCGCGTCATCGACCCGGTCCCGCCGCACGAGCACTAGGCTCCTCAGCAACCGTTCGGCCTGAGCTTGTCGAAGGCTTCTTGCGAACGGTTTCTTGTGCCCATCCGTTCGGTAAGACCCTTCGACTACTCGCTACGCTCGCGCTCAGGGCGAACGGATGTGAGGTGTTTCACGGAAGTCGGTACATTCAATTGCGGCAACTACAGACAAACATTAATTACGGGGACACAATACCTAAATCAGCCCTTTCTTTTTTCATCCTTAGTCGCTTGGAAATACACCGGCACCGAGAACGATATCCTGTTCGTGTTTTCCGCAGATGTCTTGGCGCCAGCGTCAACTACTGACCAAATCTCGATGCCACCTTTGCCTTCTCGGCTAGTTGTGACAACTACTTCAAATGAGACAAGTTGAGGCTCGACAACCTTCGTTCTCTCGACGTATCCAGGTGCAATCCAAGACGGAGATTCTTTTTGCGCAGTTGAGACGCCCTTCGTGATGTCCAAAAGCGTTTGTCTGACAAAGTCCTCGAGCTTCATTTCTAATCCTGCTTACTCGTTCATTGAACAAAAGCGGTCGCCACCAGAAAGTATCAAGCATAACCCCATTCTAGTCGACCGAGGTCGTAATCTTCACTTCCGCATGAAGGGTCCGGTGGACCGGGCATTTGTCGGCGATGTCCATCAGCCGGGCGCGCTGGTCATCTGACAGGTCGCCCTTGAGTGTGATCTCGCGCTCGAAGACGTCGACCTTGCCGGCACTGGTCTCGCAATCGGCGCAGTCTTCGGCATGGATTTTCTCGTGTTTGATATCGACTGCAACATGATCGAGCGGCCATTCCTTCTGGCGGGCGTACATCCGGATGGTCATGGCCGTACAGGTCCCGAGCGCCGTATTGAGGAAATCGTAGGGTGAGGGGCCTGTATCGTCGCCACCGAACGAGACGGGCTCGTCGGCACGAAGCAGATGGCCGCCCGCCCAGACGTGCTGGGCGAATTTCCCTTCGCCGGTCTCGCTGACCCGCGTCACGCCGTCGCCGGGTTTCGACGGCAGGTTCTTTTCGGTTTCGCCGATATAGCGCGAGGCCCAGGCGGCCAGCACGTCCGCCACATAGTCGGCGTCCTGCCGCCGGGAGAGCAGATGGTCGGCATCGTCGAGGCTGACGAAGCTTTTGGGGTGTTTCGCCGCCTGGAAGATTTCGCCGGCATTCTCGATGCCGACGATCTGATCGCGCGGGGCATGGAAAAGCAGCAGGGCCTTGCGCAGCTTGCCGATATAGTCCGAAGGCCGCTGCTGCTTGATGTCGTCAAGAAACTTCGCGCCGATCTCGAACGGCCGGCCGCCGATGTTCACCTCGGCCTTGCCCTTCTTGCGGATTTCGTCGGCCGAGTCCGCCACCAGATGCTCGACATGGGCCGGGTCCGCGGGCGCGCCAATGGTGGCGACGGCTTTGGCCTCTTCGACATCAAGGGCGGCGCGCAGGACCGCTGCGGCCCCCAGGCTGTGACCGATCAGGATCCGGGGCGCCACATGGTGGTCCCGCAGATAATCGGCCGCGGCGAGCAGGTCTTCCACGTTCGAGGTGAAGTCCGTGTTGGCGAAATCGCCGTCAGACGCCCCAAGCCCCGTGAAATCGAACCGCAGGACGGCGATGCCCTTTTCCGCAAGCCCGCGTGACAACCGGCCCGCCGCATAGATGTCCTTGGTACAGGTGAAGCAGTGGGCAAACAGCGCGAACGCCTTGATCCCGCCAGTTGGATGATCGAGCCGCGCTGCCAGCATGTCGCCATGCGCGCCGGGAAAAGTGATCTTCTCGCTCTTGATGCTCATCGGCCCTGATTCCTGTTGGTTTAGGGTGTTCTGGTTTCTATGGTAACCGCCAAACAGGAACTCTAACGAATAACGGGGACAGAAGAATGGGACCTCTCGAAGGTGTGAAAGTTATTGAGATCGCGGGCATCGGCCCGGGGCCGTTCTGCGCCATGATGCTGGCCGACATGGGCGCCGACGTGATCCGTATCGACCGCAAGAGCCAGGCCGGGCGGCCGGGCACGACCGCCGGCGGCAATGCCCGCTTCGATGCGCTCAACCGCGGCCGCCGCTCGCTCGCGCTCGACCTCAAGAAACCCGAGGCCATCGAGACGCTCTTGAAGATGTGTGAGACCGCGGACGTGATCACCGAAGGGTTCCGCCCCGGCGTGATGGAACGTTTGGGTCTTGGCCCCGATGCGGTGTTCGCCCGCAACGAGAAGATCGTATACGGCCGTATGACCGGCTGGGGCCAGGACGGTCCCTATGCCAAGGTCGCGGGCCACGACATCAACTACATCGCCCTGTCGGGCGTGCTTCACGCGCTGGGTCGGGAAGGGGACAAGCCCGTGCCGCCCATGAACCTCGTCGGCGATTTCGGTGGCGGCGGCATGTTCCTCGCCTTCGGTATCGTCTCGGCCCTGTTCGAGGCACAGAAGTCCGGCAAGGGCCAGGTGGTCGATGCCGCCATGGTCGACGGCGCCGCCTGCCTGATGACGCCGATCTACGGCCTGCAGCAGATGGGGCGCTGGGACGGCGACACGCGGGGCGTCAACCTGCTCGACACCGGCGCGCACTTCTACGAGGTCTACGAGACCAAGGACGGCAAGCACATTTCCATCGGTTCGATCGAACCGCAGTTCTACGCCATCCTGCTCGAGAAGTCGGGCGTCGATGCGGCCGAGTTCGCCGAACAGCACAACAAGGACAAGTGGCGCGGCTACAAGGCGACGCTGACGGAAGTCTTCAAGCAGAAGACCCGCGACGAATGGTGCGAAATCATGGAATACACCGACATCTGCTTCGCGCCGGTACTGTCCATGAACGAGGCCTACAAGCATCCGCACAACGAGGAACGCGGGACGTTCATCGAGGTGGGCGGGTTCCGTCAGCCCGGCCCGGCACCGCGTTTCTCTCGCACCGCGCCGGAAGTGGTCCGCCCGTCGCCCGAACCGGGCGAACATTCGGCCGAAGTGCTGAAGGCCTACGGCTTCTCAGACGACGACATTGAAGGGCTCAAATCCGCCGAAGCGGTCTAGGATCCACCTGACGCCACATCCTGCTCGACTGTAATGGTCGTCCCGTTCTGGCCAGGGAAATTCTCGAACGCCGCGTCGATCATGTAGGGCACGGCAGAAAGGAAGTTCCGGGCAGGACCGCGGCTCTTGACGCGCGCCTCGAAGACCCGGTCGCCGGTATCGACACGGTCGATCCACAATGTGACCGTTCGCATGGCCGTACCGCCGCCGGACTCACCCAGATCGAAGGTGGTGCCGACGCCGACACCGACACCGCTGTGATGGCCGCCGCTACCCCCACCGACGCCAATCGACATGCTGGATCCGCCACGGTCGTAATCGTCGACGACCGGCCGCTGATGGAAATCAAGCTGGGCAATGTAGGCTGGCGGCCTGCCGTCGGCGCGGACATAGCCCTGTCGCAGCAGGTTCTGCATCGTCTGGTCCGCAAATCGCGCGAACTCGATGCTGCCCTCCTTGGATTTGTCGATGGGCACGATCGCGATCGCTGCGCCGCCAGGTGGCGGCAGCTGATGGAACCGTGTCACGTCCGAGGTGATCTTGTTGGCGCAGGCCCCAAGCGCCGCCAATACAAGGACCATCGCAAGTCGCTTCAACATCTGCTTCACTCCCGTTTCCTCCAGACTCTAGAAGATTCCCGCCCGCAGGCTAGTTCGCGGGCTTCTTTTCCCTGCGGGCCTCCACCGGCTTCTTCCACCACGTCTCGAACGAGACCCCCATGGCCGGCGAGATATCGGGCCGACCAAGCGACGGGTGATAGGCCACCCATTCGGTCTTGCTGTGAAACAGGGGGACCACGTAGTGGCCGCTGCGCAGGATACGGTCCACCAGCCGCACCGCCGTTACCAGGTCCTCGCGGGTCCGCGCCTCGGGAATGCGCTCGATCACGGCATCGAGGACCGGATCGGCAACCCCCATGTAATTGCGCGTCCCCGGTACCGTCACGCCCTCGGAGCCCCAGTAGAAAGCCTGTTCATTGCCGGGCGACAGGGACTGGCCCCAGTCGTAGATCACCATGTCGAAATCATAATTGTTCAGCCGCATCTGATACTGGGCATCGTCGGCGATCCGTACATTGGCCTTGATGCCAAGCCGCGCCAGGTCGCGGGCGAACTGCTGGGCAATCTTCAGGTCGCCCGCGTTGATCAGCATGATCTCGAACGCGAAGGGTTTGCCCTTGCCGTTGACCAGCACGCCCTTTTCGAGATGCCAGCCGGCCTCTTCGAGCAGCTTGAGGGCGACGGCAAGATTCCTGCGGTTGGTGCCCGAGGCATCTGACACGGGGAGGGGCGACAGCGGCTGCATGAAAGCTGGCTCGACCACGAAGCTGATTCCAAGCCTGGCAAACAGCCTGCGCTCGGCGTCGGTGATCTCGAGGGGCGCCTCCAGTTCAGAATTGTCGAAGAAGCTCTCGGTGCGGTGGTAGGCGCCGAAGAACAGGTTCTCGTTCATCCATTCGAAGTCGAAGGCATGAACCAGCGCCTTGCGCACGCGGATGACTGCGAAGACCGGCCGGCGGGTGTTGAACACCAGGCCCCGCATGCCCGACGGCTGGCCGTGCGCGATTTCTTCGGTGACGGCCTTCGTGCCCTTGTAGGCGGTCCGCCAGTTTACGGGGCTCGATTCGATACGGAGGTCCACGTCGCCCGAGACGAAGGCCTCGAGCGCGATTGAATCGTCGCGGAAATAGTCGAACCGGACCCGTTCGAAATTGTGGCGTCCCCTGTTGGCGGGCAGATCGTTGCCCCAATAGTCCGGATTGCGGACATAGGTGATGCTGCGGCCGGGGTCGATATGCTCGATCACATAAGGACCGCTGCCCGGGATCGGTTCGAGGCCCACCCTGTCGAATTCACGGCCCTCTAAGTGGTGCTTCGGCAGGACGGGAAGCAGCCCGAGAATGAGGGGTAATTCACGGTCGCCCGACCCGTCAAAGACGAATTTCACGCCGTGTTTACCAATCCGTTCGATACGGCTGACCTGGCTGTAATAGGCGTGGTGATTGGGGCGGCCATGATCACGCAACGTCTCGAGCGAAAAGATCACGTCATCGACCGTTACCGGCTGGCCGTCGCTGAACCGGGCCCTGGGGTTGAGCCGGAAAATGACCCACGACCGGTCCCGGGGCACCTCGATGCTTTCCGCGAGGCGGGCATAGAGGGTGAACGGTTCATCGCGTCCCCGCATCATCAGGCTTTCCGTCACGAGGTTGCGGCCTTGCGCCGCCACGCCGCGGATCAGGAAAGGGTTGAGGCTGTCGAATGTGCCCACGGCGCCCAGCACCAGCGTGCCACCCTGCGGCGCTTCGGGGTTGGCGTAGTCGAAGTGCTTGAACCCTGACGGGTATTTCGGTTCGCCATGCATGGCAATGGCGTGCTGCGGCGCGGCCAGAGCCGCAAAAGAGAATGCGGATCCGGTGGCGATCAAACAACCAAGGACGATCATGCCAATCCGGATCCGCATGGGGAGAATATGGCGCGTGTGATACCTCCCCGCAATTTCCCTTTGGGGTAAGGGAAACAGTTTAGTAACGCGTGGGGTCAGAGAAGGTTCAATCCGATGCCCATGGCCATCATCGCGATCCCGCTGAGAATGCCGAAAACCTGTGCAAACATGTCCGCCTCCGCCTGTGTTCCGTTCCGGGGTGTTCCGTTGTGTTGAACAAACATTACGATTCGCGGCCCCCGGGCGATGTGACGGCAGTCACACCCGCCAATGTCCAAACCATCAGGGGCAGGTCGGGCGGTTTTCGGGCGGCCGCGGGATCAATTCAGGCGGGACCAAGGCAGGGCTTGTCCTTTGTGGCCGGAGAGAGGCAGACTGCCCGCACACAAATCACGCACGGGGAGACAGACGTGAAGGAAATTCCGGACGGCGTACGCGCCTACAACACAACGCAGATCTACACCGACAAGACCACGCCCGGCATGATGAAGAACGACCACCGGACCCGGCTGGGCGTCTGGGGCAAGATCATCGTGGAGAAGGGATCAGTGGCGTACGAAATTCCCGATCAGGACGAGAGCCACGTGCTGACACCCGACAACCCAGGCATCATCGAACCGGCCGTCACACACCGGATCAACCCGCAGCCGGGCACCAAGTTCTATCTGGAGTTCTACCGCTAGGCGGGGCGCTCAGTTTTTCGGCCGGGTCGACCGCTTCTTGGCCGCAGGTTTCGGCTTGGCCGTGCTGCGTGCCGGTTTCTTGAGGGCGGCAATCTCGGCCTTGAGGTCGTTCACCACGCCTGTGAGGTCGGTGACCGCCTCGCAGACCTGCTCGATGGTCCCACCCGACATGGAGGCCGTCTTTTCCGCAGGTGAAGCGCCGCAAAGCTCGCCATAGCACTGCTGTAGCATCCGGACGCTGTCGCGTTCCTCGGCAATGAATCGACCCAAAAGGGCGCCGGTGACCGGGTCGATCTCCTTGTCCCGGAACAGGCCGCCCAGGATGTCCTTGGCGTCGGGATCGTCGCAGAAGCGTTCGAGCTTTTCGAGGTCGGGCGCATCGGATTCGAGGCACGCGAACAGCTCCTTCGAGAACGGGTCCACGTCGGAAAAATCGACCGGCTGGCCCAGTTCGCAAAGGCGCTTTTCGAACGCCGCTGAATGTTCGGCTTCCCGGATGGCGATTTTCGTGAGCACACCCGCAAGGTCCGGATTGTCGGTCTTTTCGGCCCAGCAGCGGAACGCCCTGGCGCCGCCGGCTTCGCCGGCCGCGATCTTGTTCAGCAGATCGTAATAGGCGGGACATTCCTCGAGGCCGAAATGCTGCTTCCGGTTCTTCAGCACGACCGCGTCCTTGTCGACATTCGAATTGAATACGACGATGTATTCGAGGTTCTCCTTGCCGGTGTTGCAGACCGAGTGGAACTGGCCCGCGGGCACCACGGCCACCGAGCCGGGACCGACATCCATGAACTCGTCCTCGATCTGGATCTGACCCTTGCCGGATTTGAAGATGCTGATTTCCTCGACCAGCGTGTGGCTGTGAGAAATCGACGTGTCGCCGGGCGCGAGGCACACCGGCGCGATGCTCAGCTCCCTGAGATCTTCGTCCCTGATCAGCCCTTTGACGAGGGTGTCACCGTCCTGCCAGACCTGTCCCATAACCTGCTCCCGTTTCAAAATCGCTCAAAACAGGCCTGATCATTACGCTGTAAACGGTTCACTTCAAGGGGAACCGGCCAGGGCGCTCTCCAGGAAGCGGTCCACGGTCTTGACGAATTGCTTGCCCAGCGGGCCACCAAACGCAGGAAAACCATGGGCGCCACCGGGAAACAGTTCAAGCTGGCCCTGGTTGCCCGCCGCCAGCCACCGCTGGTGCATGAAGAGGGTATCGTCGAGCAGCGGATCGAGTGTCCCGACCGTGAACAGGGCGGGCGGCAGGCCGGTCAGGTCGGCATAAAGCGGCGAGACCTCGGGCGACGTCCGCATCGACTTATCCGGCACGAAAACGTCGCAGAACCAGCGGATCGCATGGGTGTTGAGCACCAGATAGGGCGTATCGCCCCAGTTGCGCACGCTCGGGGTCATCGACAGGTCGAACACGCCGAACACGAGGTTGGCGGCCTTGAAACCGCTGTAACCGTGCCGGTCCCGCATCCGGAGGATCGTGACCGCGGCCAGATGGCCGCCAGCAGATTCGCCGCCGATCGCGAACCAGTCCGTACCGAATTCAGACATGCCGTTCTCGACCAGCCAGCGGGCCGCCGCCTCGCAGTCGTCTGGCGCGGCGGGGAAGGGGTGTTCCGGGGCCAGGCGGTATTCGACGCTCACCACCGCAAGGCCGAGCTTGTCGGCGAAGTGTTCCATGCCCGGGTCGTTCTGGTCGTTGGCGCCGACGACCCAGCCGCCGCCGTGAATATGCAGGTAGACGCCGCGCGCATGGCCCTTTGGCCGCATGATGCGAAGCCCGACAGGACCGCCCGGGCCCTCGATCTGCCGCGTTTCCGCACGGTCGGATTTGGGCGCCAACGGAAAGGCGCCTTTGCCCGACGAGCGGGAATTGCGCAGCACGTCGACCGGCACAACGTCAATCGGTGGCGCCTCGGCAAAGAACGCGATCAGCTTGTCGTTGATCGCGCTGGTTTCCGGGTCGATGGCTGCGGGATCGAACGCGCTCATCGCCGTGCATCCATCAGCTCTGCGAGAAATGCCGCGTTCGCACGTTCATTGGCAGCACATTCTGACAGCGTATCGGCATGGGCGGGATCGGCTTCGGCAAAACTGTCCATCAAGGGACCGGCCGCGGCTTCGGCGCCCTGCAGCAGCGCATATTGATCCGTCAGCGGCCGCCCTTCGAAATAGCCGGCGAACATGTCGCCCATGTTGCGGGCTTCGTCGCCGAGTCGCGCCTGCAGGCCGGGGAGGTCGTCGAGCATGCCTTCAAGCAAACTTGCGGTGGTTTCCTCGCGCTCGGCCGCCTTGATCAACTGGTTGTGGACCGCCGTATCCGGTTCTACCGACGCCCATTTCCGGTACATGGCAGCTGCGACGCGCTCGGCCTGGGCGATCATGTATTGCTGCTCGGGAGGCGCCTTGCCGTCGAGCAGCGGCAGCAGGGCGTTGCCGATCTCCGTCGAAAGGTCCGTCATCTCTTCTCTCCCCTTGAAGCCGATTTCCCCCGCTACGATAGTGGGAGATCGGCAGAGAAGGGAAGAGGCCGGGCAATGCCGTTTATCCGGGCAGGCGACATTCGGGTCTATTATGAACAGGCGGGCGAGGGCCCGCGCCTGATGTTCATCAACGGCTCGGGCGGGGACCTGCGCAACAAGCCCAATATGTTCGACGGGCCGCTCAAAAAACACTTCACCCTGATGTCCTACGACCAGCGCGGGCTCGGTCAGACCGACAAGCCCGACGCGCCCTGTTCGATGGCGCACTATGCCGACGATGCGGCGCACCTGCTCGATGCCCTCGGGTGGGACAGGTGCCACGTTCTGGGATATTCCTTCGGCGGCATGGTCGCGCAGGAAGTCGCAATACGGCACGGCAGCCGCATCGAAAAACTGGTGTTGTGCGCCTCGTCACCCGGCGGGGCAGGCGGTGCGTCCTATCCGCTGCACGAGCTGGAAGAACATCCGCTCGAAGCGCGCATCCCGCTTTCCGTTGCCATTCATGACACAAGGCACGACGCGGCGTGGCAGGCGGCCCATGCCGACACGTTCGCCGCAATCGCCGACGATATGCGGGCCACCGATTCCCGGTTTGCCGATGAACCCGGCTACAGGATGGGGAAGGCACGCCAGCTCGAAGCACGGCGCCACCACGACACCTTCGAGCGCTTGTCCCGGATTTCCGTGCCGACCCTGATCTGCGGTGGACGCTATGACGGCAGCGCCACGCCCGAGGCGCAAAAGGCCATGGCCGATCAGATCCCCGGCGCCGAGTTGAAACTGTTTGAGGGCGGGCACCTGTTCGTCGCCCAGGACCGCAGCGCGTATTCGACGATCATCGAGTGGCTGAACAGCTAGCCCTCGTCTAGCTAGCGACCCACTTGTCTGTCTTGTCGAGGGCGGCCATCGCTTCCTGGTACCGCTTTTCGACCAGATCCCGGATATGGGGATGGGTGATGATGTAGAAATCGCCTTCCTTCAGGCCCTTGACGGTGATCTCGCCGACCAGGTCCGGGTCCATGCCGACCTCGTGGATGGCCGCGCCCCTTGCTGGGTCGACCGCTTTCTTCACACCGAACTGCTCGGGACGGTTGCGCTCGGCGTTCCAGATGTCCGTCGCCACGGGGCCTGGGCAGACGACGCTGACGCCGATGCCGTCCTTCGCGTAGTCCTGCCGCATGTAGTCCGACATGCCGAGCAGCGCGTGCTTGCTGGCGTTGTAGACGGTCATGCTGCCGAAACGCGGGTCCGCGGAGCCGAAGCACTGCTCCGAGCCCATGTTGACCACGTGGCCACCGCCACCCTGTGCGATCATCCGTGGCAGGAGCAGGGAACAGCAGAGATAGGTGCCGCGGACATTGACGGTCATCACCCAGTCCCAGTCGTCTTCGGTGATCTCGTGGATACGCCCGCCAGACCCCAGGCCCGCGTTGTTCACAAGCACGTCGATACGGCCAAAACGTTCATAGACTTTATCCGCCATGGTCTCGATCTGGTCGCGCTTCGTCACGTCACAGCGGATACCGATCGCCTCGGCACCCAGCGCCTGCACATTCTTGACAGCGCTCTCGATCTTTTCGGGCGTCATGCCCACCAGCACCAGCTTCGCGCCCTCGTTGGCAAACGCCCGGGCGATCCCCAGGCCGATGCCGCTGCTGCCGCCCGTAATGACGGCCACCTTGTCTTTCAGATCTTTCATCTCGTCCCCCTTGTTGTGAGAGGGAGAATAACGAGGCTGCCCGGGTGTTGCGAGGGGGGTGCGTCGCCATTTCCGGCCGTTGTGCTAATATTTACGCGATACGTCACGGAGGGGAGGGCGCCGTGCCTGAATTTGAGGAGCCGTCATTCGTTTACGATTTTGATCCTGCGGCCCAGATCACGGCGCTGCAGACCTATCGCGACACCAAGCCGGGCCGCAAAATTCCCAAGAAAAAGAACAAGAAGCTGCTGGTCGGCTCCTGGAACATCGCCAATCTGGGCGCCCAGGAGCGCAAGCCAAAGCACTACAAGCTTCTGGGGGAGGTATGCTCCTGGTTCGACATTGTCGCCATCCAGGAATGCCGGGACGACCTTTCGGGACTGCGCGGGATCGTCAACCAGATGCCGGCAGGCTATCAGCTGCTGTTCTCCGACGTGGCCGGCAACGACGAGCGCATGGCGTTCATCTATGACTCTGCCAAGATCGAACGGCTCGAAATGGCAGGCGAAGTGGCGGTTGCACCAGCCAGCCACCGGCATGTGAAACTTCCCGGGATCGAGCAGAAATTCCGCGGCTTTGACCGCAATCCCTACGTGGCGGCGTTCCGGGCCGGCACGTTCACCTTCGTCCTCGTCAACGTGCACCTCTATTTCGGATCGGACAGTACCCGGTCGAAGAACCGCCGAAGCCTCGAAACCTATGCCGTGGGCCGTTGGGCCGATCTGCGCCGCAAGAGCGACACGGCCTATGCCAAGGACATCATCGTGCTGGGCGATTTCAACATGCCCAAGGCCGAACCTGGCGATCCGATCTATGAGGCGCTCACGGATCGCGGCCTTGCCGTGCCGGATCACTCGTCGAAGATCGCCACCAGCATCTCGACGGCAAACGAATATGACCAGCTGGCCTTCTTCCCGGGCGAAACCGGCAACGACTTTACCGGCAAGATGGGCGTCTTCGATTTCGATGGCGCTGTTTTCCCTGATCTCTACGGCCAGTCTGAAGAGAATTTCAAAGCCTATCTGCGCTACTATCTCTCTGACCACAGGCCGATATGGGCCCAGTTCAAGATCGCCACGTAAATCGCTGATGTAAAATCATGAACAGCTTTGACGCGATCATGGATATGGCGGCCGGCCACAAGGGCAGCATCGACGCTGTCGAGGCCCTGCTGCCGGTGCCGAAGGCGGCGAAACAGCTGGCCAGGATCTCCGACGACCGGTGGCTCTCCGGCATGGCCATCACGATCTTCAGGTCGGGCTTTTCGTGGAAAGTCGTCGAGAACAAGTGGCCCGGCTTCGAGGATGCCTTCCACGGCTTTGACCCGCACCGTGTGGCGATGTTTTCGGATGAAGAGTTCGATGCGCTGGTCAGCAACAGGGCCGTGATCCGCAACGGCCAGAAACTGCGTGCCGTGCTGGACAACGCGGTCTTCGTCACCGATCTCGCACGGGAGCATGGCACCGCCGCCAGATTCTTTGCCGACTGGCCCGCCACGGATTTTACGGGATTGTGGGCTTTGTTGAGCAAACGGGGGTCGCGGCTCGGCGGTAATTCGGGGTCCTATTTTCTGCGTCAGATGGGCTGGGACAGCCCGATCATGAGCCGCGATGTGGTCACGGCGCTTGTTCGGGAAGGCGTCATCGACAAGGCGCCGACGTCGAAAAAAGCCCTGGCCGCGGTGCAGGAAGCCTTCGTCATCTGGCACGAAGAAAGCGGCCGGCCGCTCAGCGCCATCAGCCGGACCCTGGCCGCAAGTGTAAGCTAACCGCGGGCCATCAACGGGTGTGGCTTAAATGTCTCACTTGTTTCGTGTAGGTGCCGCCGGTCCATTCAAGCCTCGCATTTCCCGGGAGACAGGGTAAATAATGCACGCATGAGGAAGTTGCTGGTGATTGCAATCATCGGGCTTGGGGCCGGCCTCGCAACGGAGCAATTCACCATCGAAGACCTGCAGGAGGTGGCACTGTCATCCGGCGGTCTGGTGGCGATTGGCGGCTTCACGGCACTGGTGCTTTTGATGTGGACGTTTGGGAGTCGCCCAGGCGGCTGACGGGTTATGTTCGCCCGGTCCCGGTCAGAAAATGCTTGGCGAACCGCATCCGGTCAGCCACATAGGATGCTGTAACCGAGCATCTGGGAAGACTGGCCGGAAACTTACATATGGCAAAAACCCCCCGCCGGCTGCTGCAACTGGGCTTTCTGGTTGCCGTCGTCGTAGGCGTTTCGAACTGCGCGATTTTCACCCCCGTTCCCGACCGCGCGTCCCTCAAGGACAGGCTGGACGCGTTTCCGTCCGGCAAGCTGCCCCTCGACAATACCGTCAACATCTACTGGAACGACCAGAAGGTGCCGTTCGTCGAGGCGCAATCCGACAGCGACGCAGCCTTTGCACTCGGCCTGGTGCATGCGCATCTGCGGCTGGGGCAGATGGAGCTGTTCCGGCGGCTCAGCCAGGGGCGTCTTTCGGAGCTGGCGGGCCCGATCCCGCAGGTGCTCGATATCGAACTGACGCTCCGCATCATCGACCTGGGTCGGACATCGAAGGAAGTCTACGCCGCGATGGCGCCCGCCGAGCGGCAGTGGCTCGACCGCTTCGTCGAGGGCGTGAACTACTACCAGCGCACGGTCAAGGACCTGCCGCACGAATACCGGCTTTTGGGCATGGACCGCGATCCGTGGGAGCCGCACGAGATCCTGACCATGGGCCGTTTGGCCTCCATCGATGTCAACTGGCTCACCTGGATCCGGCTGATGCCTCTGCGCGAACGGCCCGACTGGCCACAGCTTTGGGCCCGGGCGCTGGAAGAGGGAACGGCATCCGCCACTTCCTTCGCCTGGGACAACGATCCTGCCCGCGAGCGCCTGTCGCAGATTCTCAGCGTCGCCCTCAAGTCCGGCTCGAACAGTTTCGCGGTGCAGGGCACCCGCACCGAATCCGGCGCCGCCCTGATCGCGAGCGACCCGCATCTGGGGGTGGGGCTGCCCAATCTCTGGTTGCTTGCCGGGGTGAAGTCGCCGTCCTATCACACTGTGGGACTGATGGTGCCCGGCATCCCGTTTGTGGCCGTCGGCCGCAACCCGGATATCGCCTGGGGCGGCACCAACATGCGGTCGGCCGCGAGCGACCTGATCGACGTGTCCTCGCTGCCTGAAGAAGAGATCACCGTCCGCGAGGAAGAGGCGAATATCCGCTGGTGGTTCGACCGCACGCTCGAAATGCGCGACACGCCCTACGGGCCGCTTCTGTCCGACTCACCTCTCATTCCG
This sequence comes from Smithsoniella earleae, assembly GCA_032356285.1. Taxonomy (NCBI): domain Eukaryota; kingdom Viridiplantae; phylum Chlorophyta; class Ulvophyceae; genus Smithsoniella; species Smithsoniella earleae. The sequence goes on along the minus strand of JAULKQ010027191.1, from coordinate 8,076 downwards.
GCGCGAGACGGCGAAAAATTCGCGCTCAAATGGATCGGTCACTACCCGACCGACGAGCTCACGGCCATGCTGCGCGTCAACCGCGCGCACAACTGGGAAGAATTCAGGGGGGCGCTCGAAGGCTTTTCGATTTCGGCGCAGAACTTCGTCTATGCCGACCGAGCAGGTAATGTTGGCCAGGTGACCGCCACGCATCTGCCCGCGCGGTCCGTCGATCTGCCCGAGGACATCGTGCTGCCGGTGGAAGCGCTCGAGGCCTGGAACACGATCGTTACGTCCCGGGACCTGCCGTCCACCTACAACCCGCCCCGCGGTTTTGTCGCTTCGGCCAACAACAAGCCGGCCGACGCGCCCATTCCCATCGGCTATTTCTTCGGCGGCGACGACCGGATGCTGCGCATGCGCGAGGTGCTGGGCGGCGAGGGCACCGTCACCCTCGAGCAGATGAAGCAGTTGCAGGTCGATACCTTTATGCAGTCGGCCGCCAGCATGCGTGACGCCATCGCCGAACGGAGTGCCACGCTCTCGGGACTGACCCCGGAAGCGCAGAAGACGCTTGCAGCCATCCGGGACTGGGATGCGCGCTTTGATGTCGACTCCACCGGCGCGGTGGCGTTCCAGGCCACGGTTGCGCTTCTTGGGCCCACGCTGCTGTCCCCGACGGAACAGATCGCCGTTCTCAGCGGCGGCGGCGTCCTCGACGCTTACGCCGCAAAGATGAAGGCAGGCGATACCCCCGGCATCGACCAGGTGCTGGCAAAGGCGCTGCATGAGGCGAACGGGGTCGTTGCCGAGGGCACAACCTGGGGCGAGATGCACACGCTTAAGGTGCAGCACCTGTTCGCCGCCATTCCGCTCCTGGGCGGCAAGTACAAATTCGGCGAGGTCGCCTGGCCCGGGTCGTCCAACACCATCTGGAAGGCCGATCACGACATCGCCACGGAGGCCGTTGCCACCCGCTATGGCGCTCAGTCGCGCCACGTCTCAGACATGTCGGACCTCGATGCCAACTGGTTCGTCCTGCTGGGCGGCAATGACGGCTGGATCAATGCCGAAAACTTCGCCGACCAGATCGACAACTTCGGCCGTGGCGACATGTTCCAGGTGCCCCTCAGGATCGAATCCGTGCGCGAACAGTTCCCCTACAAGCAGGTCCTGACCCCTTGATCAACCTGACCCCGCTGCTGCGGCTTTATGCCCGGCGGCGCAGAGCGAGACTGGCCCGTCAGGACCCGGCGGCCACGCAGGAGAACGAGCTGCTGCGGCTGGTCAGGAAGGCGGCGGGCACAAAATTTGGCAGGGATCACGGCTTTTCGGAAATCACATCGATTGCCGATTTTCAGGCCCGCGTGCCGATGCGCCGCTACGAGGATTTCTGGACGGAGTACTGGGAGCAGGCGTTCCCGAATGTCGAGAATGTCAGCTGGCCGGGCCGAATCCCGTTCTTTGCCGTCACCTCCGGCACGACGTCGGGCACATCCAAATACATCCCCGTTAGCCACGAGATGAACCGCTCGAACTCGCGGGCGGGTGTTGATGTCATCGCGCACCATCTGGCCCATTGCCCAAACAGCCAGGCGCTGGGCGGCAAGGGCCTGATGCTGGGCGGGTCGACGGACCTCGTAAAGGAAGCAGACGGGGTCTGGTCCGGCGACCTGTCCGCCATTGCCGTAAAACGCGCGCCACCCTGGTCGAAGCTGGTGCTGTTCCCGCCGCCCGAGATCGCGCTCCTGAGCGACTGGGAAGAGAAAGTCGATCGCGTGGCGCAGGCAGCCCGGGAGACCGACATCCGCATTATCACGGGCACGCCTTCGTGGCTGCTTATCCTGTTCGAGCGGCAGCGGGCACTGACGAAAAACGCCGACGGCTCCGTTCCCGATCTCTACCCAAACCTCGATCTGCTGGTGCATGGCGGGGTGAATTTCCAGCCCTATCGCCAGCAGTTTGAGGCGTTCATGGCCGGGCAGGGCGAGCTTCGGGAAGTTTATCCTGCGTCTGAAGGCTTCATGGCGCTGCAGGACGAGGCGCCGGAAGACGGGCTGCGGCTGATGCTCGACAACGGGCTGTTCTTCGAGTTCGTGCCAGTCGACGAACTGGATAGCGACCACCCGACGCGGCACACGGTGGCCACCGCACAGACGGGCGTGAACTACGCCATCGTGCTGTCGACCAATGCCGGCTGCTGGGCCTATGTGGTCGGCGACACGGTGCGGTTCGTCTCCCTCGAACCGCCGCGGGTCGTGATCACCGGGAGAACCAGCTATTCCCTCTCGGCCTTCGGCGAACACCTGATTGAAGAAGAAGTCGAACAGGCCGTTACTGCCGCCTGCGAGGCCACAGGGCTGACCACCACAGACTTCTCCGTCGGCGCCGTTTTCCCCGCCACAAGCGCCGATCTTGGCGGGCACCTTTACGTCATTGAATTCAAAAATTATCCAATTGAAGACAATGTATTGACGTCCTTTTCAGATGTGATTGATGAACGACTCTGTGCCCTCAATGACGACTATGCCGCGCACCGCGCTGACGGCTTCGGCATGAAGGCGCCCCAGGTTCTCGCCGTACCGCCGGGCACTTTCGCGCAGTGGATGAAATCCCGCGGCCGTATGGGCGGCCAGAACAAGGTGCCGCGGCTTATCGCCGACCAGGGGCTGTTCGACGGGCTCGTCGAATTCGCGCGCGACGCGACCTAGGCCACAGGCTGAAGCGTGCAGTGTTCACGTTCGAGCAGGCGGTCAAGATACCGGCGCAGATTCTGAAAATCTCCGAGAAAGCCGTCGTTCCCGGCCCAACAGACGGTGTAGCCAACGATGATGTCCGTTGCGGTAAACCGATCCTCGACCAGATAGTCGGAATCACCCAGCACACGGTCAAGCGCCGCTGCGCTCTTCAGGAACATCCGTGTGTTGAACGCTGCTATTTCGGGCATCCGCTCCTCTGCGGGCAGGATGAGGTCGGTCGCATTGAGCTCGGTGCTCCATAGCCAGCACTCCATCTCGGTCAGCGCAAAGGAAACCCACTGGTCGTGTAATGCCCTTGCCCAGGTGCCTGGGCGGGCGATCAGGTTCTTTTCCGGCACGAGATCGGCCAATGCGGCGACGATCGCGGCAGACTCGAACAGAGGCTTCCCGTCGATGACGATGGCCGGCAGCTTGCCAAGGGGATTGATCGCCCTGACCTCGTCGCTGTGAATGATGTCAGGCGAGTTCCCAATCGATCTGTATTCCAGCCCGGTCTCGAGCAGCACCCAGCGCACCCGCGCGGAGCGGGTCGGTCCGAATTCGTAAAGCGTGATGTCGGGCATGAGTGGTTCCGTGCAGCGACGCCATCCTAGCGCCAACTTCTTTCGTCGGGCAGGGGCCGGACCTGAGGGAACCACGGGCTCCTGAGTGGCTCACCGGGTTTGATCATCTGCCTGAGCCCCGGCAGGTAGGGCGCGAACCGGCCCGGCCGTTCGGCAAAGACGATGTCGTCACCATAAAGCCGGATCGTGATGGCGCGCCGCCGTGTGTCCGGCCCCGTTGGGGCACCGCCATGCAGCACACCCGGATGCAGCAGGATCACATCGCCGGGCTCGAGATCGAACGACTGGATGTTCCACCGGTCACGGGCGGCCTCCACATCCGGCAGACGGGGATAGTCCTTCTTGAAGTTGGGCGCGGTCGGGTCTTTCGACACCAGCATCGGATCGAAACTGTCGTAACGCGTGCCCAGGTGCGACCCGGGGATGGTTTCGAGGCACTCGGATTTTGAGAGCGGGTCGAGCGAGATCCACATCGAGGCGACCTGTTCACCCTCGAATGGAAACACCGAAATGTCCTGATGCCAGGGCGTCGGCCCCGACGCGCCTTCCTTGAGGAAGAATTCGTCGGAATAGTACCAGACGTTCTCCGACTGGATGAGCGCGCCCAGCATATCGGCGATGGGCGAGTGGTAGATCAGAGTCTGGATTTCACCGACGGCGTCGAAATTGCGGATGGTCTCGTCGAACCGGTCAGCGCGGTCGGCATAGTAGGTGAACTTGTAGATACTGCTGTCGGCCAACACCCGGTTGAGCCCCATCTCGAGAAGTTCGAGCCAGTCCGGGTGCAGGGCCTTTTTCAGGAACACGACCCCATCCCGCCGATACTGCTCGCGCACCTCGTCGGTGATCAGCGAGACCGGATCGTCGGGGAAACCGCCCGTCATCTAGCGCCAGCGCTTGTGTGCGGGCAGGGGCCGGACCTGCGGGAACCAGGGACTCCTTAGCTGATCGCCCTGTTTTAGCATTTGGCGCAGGCCGGGCAGGTAGGGCGTGAAAGGCCGGTTCCGGGGCCGTTCGTCGAACACCATGTCGTCGCCATAGAGGCGGATCGTGATGGCGCGCCGGCGGCCGTTCGTCAGCGTCGGCCCGCCGCCATGGATCACGCCCGGGTGCAGCAGGATCACGTCACCCGGCTCAATGTCGAAGGCGGCGATGTTCCACTTGCTGCGGTCTGCTTCGATGTCGGGCAGGGGCGGCAGGTCGCCGCCGAACTAGGGTTCGTTCGGGCTTTCGTCGAGCGCTTCGTAGTCGAAGCCGTCGAACATGGCCTGTCGGTGAGAGCCGGGGATCGTTTCCAGGCACTCTTCCTTCGACAGCGGATCGAGGGAAATCCACATGGAGGCGATCTGCTCGCCCTTGAGCGGCCAGTAGGTGAGGTCCTGGTGCCACGGGGTGCGGCCAGCACCGCCACCGTCCTTGATGAAAAATTCATCCGAATAATACCAGACATTCTCTGACCCGATCAGCTTGCCCAGCATGTCGGCAATGGGTGAGTGATAGATCAGGATCTCGATCTCGTTGGTAAGCTCCATGTTGCGGACGGTTTCGAGGAACTGGCCGGGACGGTCTTCGAAGAACTTGAACTTGCTTTGCCGCGGATCCGCCAGCACCCGGTTCAGGCCCGCCTCGATCAACTCGAGCCAGTCCGGGTGCAGGGCCCGTTTGAGAAACACGACCCCGTCCTGTCTGTACTGCTCCTGAACCTCGGGCGTGATGAGCGAGACCGGGTCTTCCGGAAACGTGCTTACGTCAATGATCTCTGCTGTCGACATGGTGCGTCTCCCCTGGCGCGATGTCTCTCCCGTGAAGATTAGGCATTCACGGTTGGCTTGTCACTGTAGCCCTAGGGATCAATGCGCTCGAACGTCAGTTCGAGCCGTTCGAGGCCATAGGCGAAGAAATGGGCCATCCACTCGACACTGTCCTCGCCACGGGCAAGACGAAAATTCTTCGCCCGCTCGAGCAGCCGGGTGAGGGCAACCCGCATTTCGCCCCGCGCCAGCTGGTTGCCGACACAGAAATGCGGCCCCGTCCCGAAGGTCAGGTGATTGCGTGCGCCCTTGCGTCGGATGTCCAGCGTCTCCGGCTCGGCAAACTGTTTTGGATCGCGGTTGCCGGCGCCGAAGCGCAGCACAACGGTCGAGCCTTCGGGGATTGGCGTGCCCGCGATCTCCGTGTCCCGCGTGGCCCGGCGGTAGAGCCCCTGGACCGGCGCTTCAAGCCGCAGCACTTCCTCGATAAAGTTGGTGACCAGCGACGGATCGTTCCGCAGTTCATCCTCGAGACCCGGCGTGATGACAATGCGGTACATGGCGCTCGCCATGGCACTCACCGTGGTGTCACTACCCGCCGGCAGGATCTGCGCCACGATGGAAAGGATCTCGGCCATCGACAGTTTCCTGCCATCCACATCCGTGTGCACCAAATCGCTCAGGATGCAGTCGCGCGGCGTCCGGCGGTATTCATCCGCTACCGCTATCAGATATTGCTGCAGTTCACAGATCGTCCGGGTGATCTCAAGCTGACGTTCCTCGCCGTTGCTGGGATCGCCTTCCTGAACGACCGCATCGGCCCAGCGCTTGAAATCGCGGTAACGCTCGCGCGGTACGCCCAGCTGGTCGGAGATCACGTAGTTGGGCACCTTGAGTGCCATCTCGTGATAGAATTCGACCTCGCCGCGGTCGATGAAGCCGTCGATCATTTCATCGACCACGCTCTCCAGATAGACCTCCATCTGGCGCACCCGCTTCAGCGTGAACACCTTGTCGAGCAGGCTGCGGTGGAAGGTGTGGAGCGGCGGGTCGGCGATCACCAAGACCGTTGTGGGCTTGACGCCGTGTTCGTCATAAATGGCATCGACCTTCGCCTGATAGGGCGCGTCCTTCACCATCAGCTGGCCGGTCATGCTGGAGAAGGTGTCCGTGTCGGCGGCGGCCTTCCTGATCTCGTCATAGCCGGTGACGATGTAGAAACCGCTCGACTTGTCGAAGTACACCGGGCCGTCCTGACGTACCTGCTCGTAGGCGGCAAACGGGCAACGCTGCACCTCCGGATCGATGAAACTGATGTCGTCTGATGTCATGACCGTCTCCCCGCGGAAAGCCTATGCGCGGCACAGGGCAACGGCAATAGGCGCCAGTTGCAGTCGCCGCCAATTTCACTAGAGTCCCGCGCTCGATTCCCATTTCTCAAGCGTTTCCAATGACCACCCTCGATCTCGAACTTGCACCCTATGCCGACTGGACAGCCACCAAGGTGGCAGATCCTCGCCACGCCTCATCCGACCAGTTCTTCGTCGGCTTTGAGAGCATCTGCCGCGCCGAGGCGCCGGTCATCGAGGATCGGCTCTATGCGCTTTACGCCCGGGCGGCGGATCTGGGCCGGGTCTATGGGCCGGTGCGGGCGAAGTTCGAACGCGCACTCAGGGACGCGAAGGAAAAAAAGCGGCTGATCGTCTCGCGCGAGGAGTTCGGCGAGCATGCAGAGAATGTCATCACCTTGCCCGACCAGGCGCCGGTGGTAACCCGCACCCGGGGCGACCGATCGCTGCATGAAATCCCGGGATCCGAGCTGGCCGAGGTCATGCTCGCCATTCGTGTCGAGCACGACCTGATCGGCCGGGAGGAACTGTTCCGGCTGATGCTTCAGACATACGGGCTCAAGCGCCTCACTCAGGCGTCGGAAAACCGCCTGAACGACGTGCTGAAAACCTGGCTGGCCTGATCGCAACTAGTCGTCAGGCAACCCGACCATGCGTTGCCGCGCATAACCTTCTTCCACATCGCAGCGGAAAATCGGCACAACCACGGTCTTGCTGATCCGCCAGCCGTCGGCCGTGCGCCGGTACTCGTCCTCGTAGAACACAGCCGTCCACATGCCCGTGACCGGTTCCTGGGTGACGACGAAGCCCTCTAGTTCCCAGGTGCCGATGGCGGTGTCGTCTCCTGTGATGTCGATCACCGGGTTGCTGGCCTGGTGCGACCACCAGTCGAATGTATCGACATAGACCTGCTGGAACATCTCGGCGATCTCGGCATGGCCGCGCTGCGTGCCAAGGCCCACCTCGGCGACGGCGTCTTCGGTGAAGCAGTTCACCACGCCGTCCCAGTCTTTCTTGTCGAGCGCGATGAAGTAACGATGCTTGATATCGCGGATCGCCTCAAGGTCCTCGAGCTTCCTGATGCGCTGTTCGATCGTCTCGGTCATGTCCCCTCCCATTCCAGTTGCGTTAGTCCACCACGGGCGCCTGGCCCGATAGGTGCGGCAGATAGGCCATGGCCTTCCGCATCTCCATGCTGATCCGCTCGAACTTCCATTCGCCGTCCAAGAGGTGGCATTCGAAGTGGTAGTCCTGCAGGTAGAACTTGTCGGAGGGCGGTTCCTCGCCGCGATTGTTGACGATGGCGATGCAGCGCCAGAACCCCGCGGCCCGGTCCCCCGTCACCTCGAATTCCTCGTTGACGACAAAGTGCCCCGACCAGCTCACCACGCGGACGAGAGTGGCAAGGAACTCCCGGATCGCGTCACGGCCGACAAAACTGCCGACGGGGCCGCCGCCTTCCCAGACGCCGTCCTCGACGAACATCGCCGACACTTCATCTGGCGAGAAATCGAGGTCGCACAGGTTGGCAAAGCGGTGGATGGTGGCCCTGATGGCCAGTTCCGCCTCAATCCGTTCGAGTGCCTTTTCCAGACCGGCGTCGGCACTCATTCGACGACCGGCGCCTGGCCCGACAGGTGGGGCAGGTAGGCCGTGGCCTTGCGTAGATCCG
>JAULKQ010027080.1:0-32106 GCA_032356285.1 Smithsoniella earleae | reverse complement strand
ACCGCCCCGCTCCGAGGGGCGAGCCAACGTACGTAGGCGGTAACGCGCGACGTCGGCTCCCTCACGGGACCTGTCCGGCCGCTCGTGGGAGAGCGAACAGCGCGTCGTCGAGGGAGAGATTCACTTCTTGCGAGAGGATCTGGATCGTCGCGCGCCATCCGTCCGTCCGCGACGTCATCACGATCGTCGTCGGGAGCACGCCTGGGATGCTGCAGTCGCGATCGGCGTATGTGACCAGAATCTCGCCTGCACCAGACGCGCCCGCGCGCACGAGCCGTTCTTCGCGGACACCCAGCGGACCGACGCGCACGTCTCGTGCCATCGCGTGCGCAGAGTCGGGATCGAGCCGCAGCCAACCCGGTTCGGAGGAGAGCGAGGTCGGCGTGGAGCCGCACCGTGGCCGCCAGAGCGCCCAGAGCGCGAGAGACAGCTGAGCCTCCGGCTCGGCGACGCCCTCGCCCATGCGAAGTTCGATTGCGAGCGGCTCTGCGGTGAGCGGCCGCTGTATGTAGCCACGCACCGCGGTCGTGTCGCCGACCCAGACGGCGTCGTGGACCGTCATCCCACCGAGACCGAACAACTTGATACGCACGGCATCGGGTCGGCGAACGAGGAGCACGCCGTCGCTGGTCTGGGTCTCTCCGGCGATCTCTACCGATGCTCGGAACCGAGCTTGCAGCGTCTGGACGGCGCCGTCCTCTCGGCAGACGCGATCGACGACGGATCCTGCGTCCTGCGGGCAAGGTACGTCCACAGATCGCGGCGGAACGCCGCCCGACACCGCACAGCCCGTCACCAGGAACACCGCTCCGGCAACGAGAACGTTGCGTGGGGACGCTCGTTGCGATTCTCGAACCGTTGCCATTTGGTCTCGCGCGAGGAAGACTCCGCGCGCCTCGAACACCAAATGGCAACCGGTGGAGAATCGCACCGTCGAGACTCGCAACGAGCGTCCCCCCTAATCCGTGAGGATCTCGATCTCGCTGCGGTCGCCCCCCGCCTCGTTCAAAACGACGCGGGCGGGAACTCCCGTGCCGGGGACGAGAACGAGCTCGATGGATTCCAGCGCACGCGCCAACCCAGGATCCTTGGGAACGAGGCGAAACGCGCCCGGCGCCGATTCTCTCGTGACGTCGAAGCTGCCGGCGATCTCGTCGGCGCTCGCGGAGAACACGCCGGAGAACCCGCCGGGAAGCGAGGAGAACGGCCCCAACATCGCCGTCGGCACGTCGCGGAGCTCACCCGGTGGCCCCGCCCGAAGAACGCCTCCGCGCGTATCGACGACGAGCGGTTCAGGCTCCACCACCTCCCAGCGCAGACCATCGGGGAACTCGAACCGGACGCGGCCGGTTGAGACCAACGGCTCCCGCAGCAGGGCGATGTGCTTCGTCTGGCGGAACTTCGCATCCAGCGCCTCCGAGCCACGACGGCCGAGGATCTCGGCCAGCTCGCTCGCGGCATCCTCGTCGGCATGAACCAAGCCGAACGGCGTCGATACGAGGACCACGACGGTGAGAACCGCCGAGAGTGCCGGGAGTATCTGCACCACCCGCTTCAGCTCGCGGCGGCGGCGCGCTCCCCTTCGATGAAGTCCGTCAGCGCGTCGATCGAGGCGAACGCCGCACGCGCAACCTCTTCGTCGGGGATCGCTACTTCGAACTCCTCTTCGATCAGCACCACGAATTCCAGCGCGTCGATCGAGTCGAGACCCAGCCCTTCGCCGAAAATCCCCTCGGAATCGACGATGCTCTCCGGCTCGATCTCGAGGCGAAGCCCCTCGACGAGGAGCTCCTTGGCGCGTTTGGCGATATCCGCTCTCGTCATGAATGGCCCGGCTGCGGTTTTACCGACGGGCCCTGGCAGACACAACCGCCCAATCAGAGCCGGTCGATCACGGCCCCGGCGAACTCTTTCGTCCCGAGCGTCCCACCGATGTCTCCGGTTCGCGCTCCAGAAGCCAACGCGGAATCGTAAGCCGCCTTGATCCGTGTCGCACTCGCGCGGCAGGCCTCGTCGGAGCGAGTGTCTGCGAGATGGTTCAACATCATCACGGCCGACATCAGAAGCGCGAGCGGGTTCGCGACGTTCCTCCCGGCGATGTCGGGCGCCGAACCATGTACCGCTTCGAACACAGCGCGCTCGTCGCCGAGGTTCGCACCAGGTACGACACCGAGACCACCCACCAACCCCGCACACAGATCACTCACGACATCGCCGTAGAGGTTCTCCATCAACAGAACGTCGAAGCGCGAAGGGTCCTGGACCATCTTCATGCACCCAGCGTCGATGATCACCTTCTCCAGCTCGATGTCCTCGAACTCTTCTTCGTGAACACGTGACGCGCATCTCAAGAAGAGCCCATCGGTGAGCTTCATGATGTTGGCCTTGTGGAAGACCGTGACCTTCTTCCGACCCCGGTTCTTGGCGTAACGAAACGCCCAGCGCGCGATCCGCGTACACGCCTTGTCTGTCGCCACCTTCAGGCTCGTCACGACACCCGCCGTGATCTCGTTCTCCACCCCGCTGTAGAGGCCTTCGGTATTCTCTCGAACGACGACGAGATCGACGTGATCGTATCGGCTCGATACCCCGACCAAGTTCCGAACCGGCCGAACGGCTGCGTAGAGGTCCAACGTCTTGCGCAGCTTTACGTTTACCGACGTGAAGCCCTCGCCCACCGGCGTCGTGCACGGGCCTTTGAGCGCGATCCCCGTTCGCCGGATCGCGTCCAGAGTCGTGTCCGGGCGGACATCGTCTCCCCCGTCCAGCGCGGCGATTCCCGCCTGGTGTGTCTCCCAAGAAACGGGCGCCGCTGCCTTTTCGAGCACCTGGCAGACCGCCTCGGAGACCTCGGGACCGATGCCATCACCCGGAATCAGAACCACCTCATGAGCCATGAGACGAACCATAGCGCACCGCGTGCCAGGCCTCGACGTTTCGTTTCAGACGAGTTGCTGCTGGATCGCGCTCGCGCTCGCGGTCTGGCGAGAGATGAACTGCCGCTTGTCGATGTCCAGACGATCGCCGAAGCAACTCTCGAGAATCTGCCACTGCTCACGAAGTGTGCGCGCGATGATCGGTAGGGAGAACCCGTGCCGCAGCACTTTCTCTGTGGCTTGTACGTAGTTGACGGAGCCCGTCCCCTGGTGGCGCTGCGCATTCCGCTCGGGGGGCGCATCGAGCCCGATCATGACCCGCAAGGCCGCGAGGGCCCGGTCGACGTATCCTTCGTCCGTAGCGGCGCGCTTCTTGAAGTAGGCGACGAACCACTGCTGATGTCGCCTCTCGTCCAGGGAGATCCGATGCAGCAGCTCCTTCAAGACGGGCTCGTCCGCGATCTTCGCGAGTTGTTGATAGAGATGGATGTTCAGCGTCTCTCCCAGCACGTTCACCAGAGTGACCCAATACTCGTCGCGGTACTCGTCCGGATCGAACGGCTTCTGCTTCTTCACGACGTTCGCCTCGGTGTGTTCGGCCGCCATCTCGTGTCCCACGTGCCGACAGTAGTGGCGCACGACGTGGAAGTGTTTCGCCTCCTCGCCCACCTGGTACGTCGCCCACGCAGCGAACTCGGCATCGAACAACATCACGGAAAGCTGGTTCACGACGATCGTCGGTGCGTTTCCTTCGACAATGGCAATCTCGCCGACGCAGTCGACGACTTTATGATCCATCGCGGTGAGGCTTTCCGGATCCACGCCTTCGATCTCGGATCGCACATCCGACATCCTCCAACGATGGGATTCCGCGAGGTCGAGGAACTGGTCGTAGAGGGCCCAGTCCTCATCACCGTCGGCAACCGTGTTCGGCAGCTGCCACCTGAAGGGCGCGGGACGTGTACTCCCCACCGATACGTCTCCCTGTCCCATCGACGCGGAGCCAATCACGGCGTCGGGGAAAAGGGAAGATACGCGCACTCCGAACCCACCGCCGGCTGACGTTTCGAAGCCGCGTCCGAATCGCTACCGCTTGCACACAGGATGCATGTGTATGACGTCTTGGTCGTGGGCGGGGGCCCCGCCGGTTCGACCGCCGGACACCTACTCGCGCGCGCCGGGCGGGAGGTCGTCGTTCTCGAACGGGAGCGCTTCCCGCGGTTCCACATTGGCGAATCGTTGCTTCCGGCAAGCATGCCCCTCCTGGAAAGGCTCGGCGTCCTCGTCGCCTTGAAAGACGCAGGAAGCGTTCCGAAGTTCGGCGCGCGCGTGATGACCGCCACGGGCGAGCCCTCGGTTCGTATACGATTCGCGGAGGGGTTGATGCCCTCTGCACCGAGCGCGTTTCAGGTAAAGCGAGCGACGTTCGATGAGATCCTGCTTCGCGGATGCCGGGATGCCGGAGCAACCGTGCTGGAGGAACACGAGGCCGTTCAGGCCACCCGTGAAGGCTCCGACTGGCACGTCCGCGTGCGCAACGCGAACGAGGAGACCACCGTGCGTGCGCGATACCTCGTCGATGCGAGCGGTCGTGACACGTTCCTTGCACGCGCCCGACGCACCAAGGAGATGGCCGCCCACCATAGTCGTGTCGCGATCTACGCGCATTTCGACGGTGTCGCCAGACAGCCCGGATCCGAGGGCGGCGACGTGCTTCTGATCGTGCGCCGCGACGGTTGGTTCTGGGTGATCCCCCTGGCGGACGGAGCGACGAGCATCGGGCTCGTGATTCGAGGTGACGCCTTGCGCGCATCCGGCCTCGAGCCCGAGGAGTGCTTCGAGCGCGCCATCGCCGGCACACCCTTTCTGGCGACTCGAACGCGCGACGCCGCTCGAGCGACCCCGGTCTACGTGACCAGCAACTACTCGTATCGCTGCGGCGCGGCCGCCCACCCTCGGGAGAACGCGGTCGCGATCGGAGACGCGAACGCCTTCCTGGATCCGATCTTCTCGACCGGCGTCTTCCTCGCAATGGAGGGAGGAGAGTCGGCGGCCGCGATCCTGGACGCCTGCCTGGCCGACACCGCCCGAGCGGAGGCGAAGCTGAAGGCATGGAGCCAGGAGCGCAACCGGGTGAATCGCTACTACTGGCGGCTCATCGAATCGTTCTACACTCCGGAGTTCGTCGACCTGCTCCTACAGCCGTCCGACGCGCCAATCCTCCGGGGTCTGGTGCCAGCTCTGAACAGCGTGTTCGCCGGCATGGGGCCTGGGACCGTGGGGCTTCGGGCTCGCTTGCGACTCTTCGAGGCTCTTCAAGCCCTGCATCGACGCTTCGACTTACAACCTCGCGTCGAGCTGGGTTCCGTTTTCGATCGCTGATCTCAGAGCCGACGTCGGTCGACTTTGCCGCGCTCGTTTCGCGGAATCTCGGGTCGGACTTCGATCGACCGGGGCACCTTGTACGAGGGAAGGACCTTCTCACACCCCCGGACGATCGCGGCGCGGTCCACGCCCTCGCAAACGACGATCGCCCGCAGGCCTTCGCTGACCTGCGAGCGCTCGTACGGAACGACGAGCGCGTCCTGCACGCCGGGGATCGCACGAATCACACGCTCTACTTCGATCGGGTGGACCTTGTGTCCGTGGATCTTGACGAACTCCCCCACCCGCCCGATCAAATGCAGTCGCCCATCGCCATCGATTCGCCCGAGGTCGGACGCCAGTAGACGTCCGGGACCGAGTTCCTCGGGCGCGGGGGGCAGGGTCGCGACCGCGGTGGACGCACTCCAAACCCGAATGCGACCGACCCCGTCTTCCTCGTCGACGAGATCGACCACCACGCCATCGAGCGGCCGGCCGACACACCCGTCCGGTACGTCGGCGGTTCCCTCGCGATCGAATGCAATGCCGCCACACTCGGTCGCGCCGTAGAAGGTCCGCGGGCGGAGGTGGAAGCGTGCGGCAACGCGCTCGCGCGTCGCGGCTGCGAGTGGCGCGCCAGCGGAGATCACCAGCCGCAGGTCTCCGAGCGGCGCTTCGCCCGCCGCGGCGGAGCGCGTCAACACGTCGAGGAGCAACGGAACCGCCGGCCAGACGGTGACGCGCGTGTCCCGAATGACCGAGAACAGATTCCGCGGAACCAAGTCCGATACCAGCACCGCGGGTGTTCCGATCGTAACGAGGGTTCCGAGCACGTTGTCGAAGCCGTACGAGTGCGCGAGCGGCAACGTGGCGAGGTTTCGGTCACCCGGGCCGATGCCCATCGTGGAGCAGATCTGCTCCACCCCGATCTCGAGAGCCGTGCCGGAGACCGCCACCGCGCGCGGCTGGCCCGTCGAACCGGAGGTGAGTTTCAGGAGCGAAACGCCCGCCGGGAGCGTGGGGGACGGCGCCACGCCGTCCACCGGGTGCGGCGAGAGCTCGCGACCCCGAAGAACCACGCCGATGCCGAGCGAGCCGGCCAGGCCTTCGATGTCCGCGATGGCGCGCTCCCGATCGATGGGCAGAGGAACCGCGCCGGCGCGCCAGGCCGCCAGAATGGCGGCGATCACTTCCGGGCCGTTGGCGGACTGGATCGCAACGATTCCCGATCCCCGGGCGGCGGCGCCAACGGACGCGCCGACCCGATCGACCAAACGGGCGAGATCGTCGCGAGAAAACGCCTCGCCCCGGTCCACGTCGAGCACCGCATCCGCGTTCGGCGCATCGCGGCGCAACGCTTCGAACCGTTCGTAGAGGGCTTCAGCCATTCCCGCCCCGGTTGCTCCTACGGCGCCGGTTCGCGAGGATGATCCCTGTGCCCTCCCGGTCGGGGGTATGTGACGCGATGGATCTCGAGCTGTCCGGGAAGAGAGCCCTGATCACCGGCGGGAGTCGGGGGATCGGATTCGCGACGGCAAAGCGCCTCGCCGCGGAAGGCGTGCGCGTCGCACTCAACGCCGGCCACGCGCGCGAGCGCCTCGAGGCGGCGACCGCCCAGATCGACGGTGCGTTCGCGTGCTTCGCCGACGTCAGTGACCCGAACGCGGTCGACGAGATGTTCCGCTCCCTCAAGAAGGAAATGGGCGGAATCGACATCCTGGTGAACAACGCCGCAGTCACGCGGGACTCCCTCGTCATGATGTTGCCGCCGAGCGCCTGGCGCGAGGTCCTGGACGTGAGCCTCGATGGTGCCTTCCACTGCGCCCGGGCCGGGCTCCGATCGATGATCGGTAGCCGATGGGGGCGGATCGTCAATGTGGTTTCTCCGGCGGCCTTCTTGGGGAAGCCAGGCGCGGCCAACTACGCCGCGGCCAAAGCCGGGCTCGTCGCGCTCACCAAGACGCTTGCGGCGGAATCCGCGCGCCACGGGATCACGGCGAACGCCGTGTGCCCCGGGTGGGTCGAAACCGACATGATCTCCGAGCTCTCCGACGAAGATCGCGCTGCGGAGGCGGCTCGCATTCCGGCCGGGCGCTTCGCCGAACCAGACGAGATTGCCGACGCGATCGTATTCCTCACCTCCGAGCGAGCGCGCTACGTCACCGGCACCACGCTGGTGATCGACGGCGGGCTCACGATGCACTGAGGGCATGTCCAGAGAGTCCACTTCCCAACGCCGCCGCGTCGTCGTGACCGGCATGGGCGCCATTACGGCGGCCGGCAACGGGATCGCCCCCCTCGAGGAGGCGCTTCGAGGCCGCACCCACTGTTTTCGCGAGGTCGATCTGTTCTCGACCGACGGGTTGCGGGTGAACATCGCGGGGCAGGTCGCCGAGATTCCGAGGTCGGCCCTGGCCGGAACCGCCGCACGCCACAGGAGCTCCCGGTCGGATCGCTTGGCCTTGGTCGCCGCCGAACAAGCCCTCGAAGCGAGCCGCCTCTCGCTGGCCGGCGAGGACCGAACACGTATCGGTACCTCGATCGGCACGTCGACGGGCGGAATGCTCGAGACGGAGGCGTACTATGAGACGCGGCTGTTCGACCGTCCCGCGGGGCACCTCCGACCTCAGCTTCTCTCGTCGACCGTCGGAGCACCGACAGACGTGGTCGCGTCCTCCATTGGCGCGTACGGACCGCGCCTCGGGCCCTCGACCGCGTGCTCGAGCAGCGCGATCTCGATCGCGATGGGGCTGATCTGGATCCGCTCCGGGGCCGCGGACGTGGTCGTCGCGGGAGGGACCGACGCACTCTGCCGGATGACCTACAGCGGCTTCCACGCACTCCAAGCACTCGCGCCGGAGCCGTGCCGCCCCTTCGACCGGGACCGAGAGGGTCTGACCTTGGGGGAAGGCGCCGCCGCGCTCGTCCTCGAAGCCGAAGACCACGCGAGGTCGCGCGGCGCGCCGATCCTCGCGGTACTTCGAGGAGCCGGCTTCTCCTGCGATGCCGTCCACCCCACGGCACCGCACGAGGAAGGGTTCGGAGCGCGCCTCGCCCTGCGGAACGCGATCGCCGATGCCGAGATCGCACCCGACCAGGTCGCGTACGTGAACGCGCACGGCACCGGAACACCGCAGAACGACGCGGCCGAAGCACGAGCCCTCCACGGCGTCTTCGGCGCCCGGGCCGCGGAACTCCCGGTGTCCTCGACGAAGGGACTCCTCGGACACCTGCTGGGCGCGGCCGGCGCCGTAGAAGCGGTCGCCACGGTCCTCGCACTCCGCGGTGGCTTCGTACCGCCGACGATCGGACTCTCGACACCCGACCCCGCATGCGCGCTCGATCTCGTGCGCGGCGAATCCCGCGACCTCACCTTCACGATCGCGGCATCGAACTCCTACGGCTTCGGCGGCAACAACTGCAGCCTGATCCTGGAGCGAGCTTGAGCGATTCCATCGTCGTGACCGGGCTCGGCTTCGTCAGTCCGCTGGGCACGGGGACCGAGGAGGTCTGGCGCAACTGGTCGGGCGGCGAAGGTGGCGTGCGACCGCTCGCGAAGGACGACCCACGCCTCGCCCGGGGAGTCGATCCGGTGGCCTTGCCGGAGGTGGGACGCGCCGGCCTCGTCCGTGGCTTTCAGCCCAAGGATCACATTCGCTCCTCGCATCTGCGGCGAATGGACTGGTGCTCGCGGATGCTCGTCGCCTCGGCGACCCAAGCCGTGCGCGACGCCGGTCTCCCGATCGAGAGCGACGCCGAGCGCGCGAGAACCGCCCTGGTCTTCGGCTCGTGCTTCGGTAATCAACGCGAAACGCAGAAGTACATGGAGCGCGTGCTCCGTCGCGGTCCCGCCGCCGGCCAGCCGATCCTCTTCCCGAACCTCGTGCTGAACGCCGCCGGCGGCTACGCAGCGATCGAACTCGGGCTCCAGGGCCCCAATCTCAGCGTCTCGGATCACGAAGTTTCCGGAGAGATCGCCGTCGCAACCGCGGCCGATCTTCTGCGCGCGGAGGTGTGCGATCAGGTCATCGTCGGAGGCGCCGACGAATTCGGCTCCCTGTACCTCGGCGCACTGCGGGAACGCCGCCTCCTCGCGCCCGGAAGTGCACCGTCTGCGCCCCGGCCCGATGCGCGGCTCGGGCAGATCGTCCCCGGCGAAGGCGCCGCAGCCATGGTGCTGGAACGAGCGGGTGCCGCGAATGCCCGCGGTGTGGAAGGCTATGCCGAGCTCACCGACGCCCGCACCGTCGCGATCGAGGCCGGCCCGTACGAGGCGCCGGAGCCCTCGGCTGCCGCCCGACGCATGGTCGACGGGATCGATCTCGGCGCGCGACGGGTCTCGGCCGTCCTCGGCGGAGCAAACGGCTCTCGGCCACGCGATGCGCTCGACCAGGCCGTCGTCGACGAACTCGCGCGCCGCCAATCGGTCGCACCCGGCTGCGTCCGGATCGACTCCCTGGTCGGTGATTGGCCGGCCCGCGGTGCGTTCACGGCCGCCCTCGCCTGCCTCGCGTTGCGTCAGGGCCGCGTGCCGGGCATCGAGAGCAACGGCCCCCCGGAGCGCGTCCTCGTGCCCGGCAGCGGCCGAAGCGGCACGCTCGTGCCCCTCCTGATCGATTTGCTAGGTACCGCGGGATGATGCGACGCGCTCTTTGCGTTCGGATGATCTCGGCCATCGCGCTGACACTCGTGAGCGGGTGCTTCGCCTCGGTCGAGCAGTGGGAGAAGACCCGCAAGACCGAGATCGACCCGATCAACTCCGCGATCCACCGCCACCTCCCCGGCGACATCAAGTCACGCGATGTCGACACCATCCTGCGGAACTACGACCTCGAGACGGGCGAGGGCATCGTGTGGTCGACGCCAGAGGACATCTCGGGAGGATTCAGCGAGAAGCGCCTGCGCTGGAACGAGACGGGCACAGAGACGATACGCCGTCGCTACGAGGAGCTGGTCGGCCTCTTCGCCGAGATCGACAAAGCCGAAGTTCGGATTCACCGCATCTACTGGAACGAGCCCGCGGACGACGGCTACCCAACCGAGGTCCGGTTCGTCGTCCGCGGTACGGGCCCCGGCGGCGAATCCCGCTTTCTCGAGCAAAGAGCGCTTCTCCACATCGACCGCCGTGGTGGCGAGTGGGTCGTGACCCGAGAGACGATCCAGTCGCGCGAACTGCTCGATTCTGCGAACCCCCGCTTCGCCGTCGCGACGGCCTCGGCGAACCTGAACGACGTGCACGACCTCTCGGGCTCTCCGCGCTTCCGTCTGATCGGCGAGATGGCGGCCTCCTCGGGTTCGGCAGTTGCCGACTTCGACTGCGACGGCCTCGAGGACCTCGCGCTCCTCAGCACCAACCACGTGACGCTCTATCGCAATGCGGCCGACGGCTCGTTCGTCGCGGTCAACGACGAAGTGGGGATGCCCGCCACCCTGCCGATTTCGGGTGCGGGAATCGTCTTCTTCGATGCCGAGAACGACGGTGATCCCGACCTGTGGATCTCGGGATTGCTCGGCCAGCGATTTTTCCTGAACGAGGGGTGCGGCCAGTTCATCGACCAGACCGAGATCGTCGGCATCGCGCCGAGCACGTGGTCGAGCATGCCCATCGTCGCCGACTACGACAACGACGGGTTCCTCGACGTCTACGTCGTTCGGATGGGCGACCACGAGAAGGCAGCACCCAGCCCGAGCTGGAATGCACGAAACGGAACCCCGGACAGCCTCTACAAGAACCTCGGGGACGGCACGTTCAAGGAGGTGACCGAGGAGGCGGACATCGCCGAACGCGGTTGGGGCCTCGCCGGCGCTTGGGGGGACTACGACGACGACGGCGATCAGGACCTCTACGTCGGCAACGAATTCGGCACGAATGCGCTCTACCGAAACGACGGGGACGGCACCTTCACGGACGTGGCCGAGGAAGCCGGGGTCCTCGATCGTGGTGCGGCGATGGGCATCACCTGGGGCGACTACGACGGCGACGGGCGTCTCGATCTCTACGTGTCGAACATGTACGCGAACTCGCGCTGGGCGATGTTCCACCCGGACTACCCGACTCCCCTGCCGTGGTATCTCGGCTGGGTTCCCCGCGACGCGGTCGACGACGTCACCGATGAGTTGACCCGCGGCTCGACGCTTCTTCGAAACCAGGGCGACGGCACGTTCACCGACGTGAGCGACCAAGCCGGCATTCGGGATGGCCAGTGGGGTTGGGGCGCCGAGTTCCTGGACTACGACAACGACGGCCTGCTGGACGTCTATGCCGTAAACGGCTTCATCTCGGGACCGCTTCTCGACGACGTTTGACTGGAGATGT
Source organism: Smithsoniella earleae (assembly GCA_032356285.1). NCBI lineage: Eukaryota > Viridiplantae > Chlorophyta > Ulvophyceae > Smithsoniella > Smithsoniella earleae. The sequence goes on along the minus strand of JAULKQ010027080.1, from coordinate 20,550 downwards.
TCGACGGCGTCGGTCGGCGCCAAGACAAAACCACGGGGCAGTTGGTCGACATCGGGCAACACAGCCTCAACGGGTACGAGCGCAACTGCCTGTTCCGAAACAACGGCGACGGGACGTTCTCGGACACCAGCCGTCCGAACGGAGCCGACCGTGTCGAAGACGGCCGGGGTCTCTCGGTGTTCGACTACGATCAGGACGGCTTCGTCGACATCGTCCTGCGAAACTACGCACAACCCGCGCAGCTCCTGCGCAACCGCGGTGGCAAGGGGCATTGGCTCGAGATCAAGCTCGTGGGCACGGAGAGCAACCGCGACGCCGTGGGCGCGCGACTGACGCTCGTCGCCGGCGGGAAGCGCCAAGTCCGCGAGGTACACGCGGGCTCCAGCTACCTCTCCGCGTCCTCCCTCGTACAACACTTCGGGCTGGGCGACGATATCGCGGTCGACTCCCTCGAGATCCGCTGGCCGTCGGGCCGCGAGACCCGGCTCCGGGATCTCCACGCAGACCAGCAGCTGATGCTGGTCGAGGGCGAGGACGCGCCGCTGCGGGTCACATCCTGGATCTTGCCGACGGATTGACCCTTCTCGTCGCGCGAGGTTACATCATCTTCATCGTGGGGGCCGAGCCAAAGCACTTCGAGCTCGACGCCGAGCGAGTCGAGGCCATCCTGACCCAGGGTCGCGCGCGCGCAGCTCGGGGCGAACAGGAAGCGACCCTCGAGCGCGCTCGCGCAGGAGAGACCCTCTCGCCGACGGATGCCGCGACGCTCTGGTTCGCCGATTCCGACTGCGAAGCCATCTACGACGCCGCACGTCTCGCGGGCGAGCGCAGGAACCCGCCGCTCGAGACGTTCTCCCCACTCTACCTCACGAATACGTGCGATGCCGAGTGCCGCATGTGCGGGATGCGTCGCGACAACGACGCTCTCGTCCGCGAGACCGCCGCGCCGGAGCAGGTCGACGAACAGCTCGACACCCTGAAGAGCCGCGGCATGAACGCAGTCGCGCTGTTGACCGGCGAGTACCGCTCCGATCGCCGCGGCTGGGCCATCGACGCGGTCAATCGCGCCCTCCGCCGCACCGAGGAGTTGGGGTTTGGTCACGTCCTGCTGAACATGGGTTCACTCGAACCGGAGGAACTCACGGCGGTCCTCGCCGGCGTTTCCCGCAATCCCGATGGCAGCATCGCGCCCAAGGTCACGATGTGCACGTTCCAGGAAACGTACTCGCGCGAGCACTACGGCCGCTTCATGGGGAAGAGCGACGACAACCCGCGGGCCGACTACGACCGGCGGCTCGAGAACTTCGATCGCGCCCGCGAGGCCGGAATGCGCATCGCGAACCCCGGCGTCTTGATCGGACTCAATCCAGACCTCGCCTTCGAGATGATCGCGTTGATCCTCCATACGCAACACCTCCTCGAAACCGGCATGGAGGTCTATCTCTCCGTGCCGCGCCTGCGGTTGACCGCCGGTGGGTTGAGTCCACGCGGTGCGAGCGACGACGAGTTCATCCGGCTCGTTTCCCTTCTCGCGCTCACCGTCCCCGACGGCAAGATCGTGCTGACCACGCGCGAGCCAAAAGAGATCCAACGCAAACTCGTGCCCATCTGCACCGTATTGTCGGCGGGCTCTGCATCGGTCGCACCGTACACGGCAGACGGTGCAAAGTTCCCACTCGAGACGAGTCAGTTCGAAGTCATCGATCAGCGTCCCTTCGAAGACATTCTCGAGGAGTACGCCGCGGACGATAGCCCGATCGTGAACTTCGTGACGCCTCGCGGATGAGCGTCGCTCAGCCCACGGCTACGCGCGGCTGCCGCAGAACCTTCCCGCGCGGGCTCCGCGGCAGCGCGTCGGTGGTCTCGACCCGAATCGCACGGCCAGCCGCCGGGAGCACCTCGCGAGCGACCGCGGCCACCTCCCGTCGCCGGGTTTCGTCGTCGTGGGAGGAGGCAACGACGATCCGTACCCGGACGCACGCGAGCCCACGCGCGTCGGTTCCGGGACCGACCAAGCATTCCTCGATTCCGTCGACGGACTGGAGACGCCGCTCTACTTCGGCCGGCCGCACGAACTGTCCGCGGACCTTGAACCGATCGTCGAGGCGTCCCAGGAACGTAAGCGTGCCATCGGCCCCGACCTCCACCTCGTCACCGGTCTCACACCACTCGCCCGAGGGCTCTTCGACCCGATCCGAGTCCGAGTCCGTCGAGATCCCGATCGCTCGACTCGCACCGCGAACCGTGAGCGCACCCCGTCGTCCCGCTTCGGGGGCGGCCCCGTCGACGCGGACGTCGAACCCCGGCACGACTCGCCCGAGCGATCCGGCGCGTGCCTGTCCCGGCGACGTGGAGAGAAACGAGTTGAACATCTCGGTGCATCCGAGATTGTCGATCGGGGTCTGACCGAACGTGTCGCGCCACGCGGCGAACACCCCCGGGCCGAGCGGCTCACCGGCGGAGAGCACTAGTCGAAGCCGCCGGAGCGCGTCACCGCGTCCCGCACGGTCCGCCAGACGCGCCATCGCTTCGATCGACCACGGCCCACTGACCAATACCGTGGCCTGTTGACGCCCGATCTCCGCGAGGACCGTAGGCAGGAGCAGATCCGCCGGAAGGATCGCGGCACCGCCCGCGAACAGCGGAAACAACAGATTGTTGCCGAGCGCGTACACGAACGGCAGACCGGCGGTCGACACCGTGCGATCCTCGGGGCCCAACGCCAGAACACCGCAGCCGAAGGCCTCGTACGCTGCCTGCGGTCCTCGATGCGCGTGCACCACGGCTCTCGGTTCTCCGGTCGTCCCGGACGTGAACGTCCAAAACGCTGCATCCTCGGCACCCACACCAGGCAGTGCAAGCGGCACCGCGCCCGCGGCGGCCGTCAACCAGCCGAGAACCTTCGACTCGTCGACGACAGCGGCGCCTTCGTCGAACAACGAGCGATCTCCGATCGACCCGGCCACCTTCCACCGCGCGGCGATCCTCGCGAGCCCCGCCGTCGACTGCGGGTCGACCAGCAGAGGCGTGCAGTGCGACTGCAGCGCCGCCAGAAATCCGAGTGCGACGACCAGCTGGTCGTACGCGGCGATGAGTAGGCGGCTTCCCACCGGGAACGCCGCGTCGAGCTCCAGCGCGCCACGAGCGATGGCTCCGGCGAGAGCTTCGTAGGTGACGATGGTCTCTCCGCGCACCAACGCGGGCGCGTCGGATCGACCGGCCGCACCATCACCAACAGCAGCCCACAGAAGGTGATTCCGAGGATCTCTGGCGGAAGGCGACACAGCCGTCGGACGATACGGCAATCAGGAATCGGATGAGGGCTTCGCGGCCTTCTTGGCGGTCTTCTTCTTGGGAGCCGCCTTGGCCGTGGTCTTCTTCGTGGCCGCCTTCTTGGTGGCGGTCTTCGCCGCCGTCTTCTTGGCGGTCGTGGTCTTCTTGGCCGTCGTCTTCTTCGCGGCCACCTTGGCCGTGGCCGTTTTGGCCGCGGCCTTCTTGGCTACGGTCTTCTTGGCTACGGTCTTCTTCGCGACGGCTTTCTTCGCGACGGCTTTCTTCGCGACGGCCTTCTTCGCGACGGCCTTCTTGGCGGGTGCCTTCTTCGCGGTCGCCTTTTTGGCGACGGTCTTCTTCGCCGTGGCCTTCTTGGTGACGGCCTTCTTCGTCGTGGTCGTCGTGGTCGTCGCCTTCTGCGCGACGGTCTTCTTCGCGGCCGGCGTCGTCTTCGGCGCGACGTTCCCGGCGGCCGTCTTCTTCGCGGCGGGCTTCAGGGCTTCCTTCGAAGGGCTTTCGGCAACGGGCGAGGCCGCCGTCGTCTTCTTCGCGGCGACTTTCTTCTTCGCCACGCTGCGCGGCGCCGCGACCTCCGCCTTCGGCGGACTCACAGCACCCGACGCCTGCGGCGCCTGCGAAGCCGAGGCCTCCGGCGCCGGAGTGCTCTCCCTCTTCGGCGACGGATTCCCGCCGTGCGGATTGGGACTCTGGCTCGGGTTCGGGCTCTGCTGATTCTGCGCTGCCTGCGGGTTCCCGCCCTGGTTGCGCCCTCCCCGCCGCCGCCGCCGGCGATTGCGACGCGACCGGCGCGATCCGCCTGGCTGCCCCTCCTGGCCTTGCGCCGCCTGCTGCTGTCCTTGACCTCGCTGCGGTTGTCCACCGCCCGCTTTCTGCTGACGGTTTCGGTCGCCAGCGCGGCCTTTCTCCCCCTTGCGAGCGCGCCCGCGACCACGCCGCTTCTTTCCGCGCTTCGGCGGTGCGGCGATCGCTTGGAAGAACGTCGAGGGACGTTCCGGGCGACCGCGACACACGTCACACAAGCCGCACGGCTCGCCATCTTCTTCACCGAAGTAGCTCCGGAGGTACGTCGCTCGGCAATCGGTGTTGGCCGCATAGTCCGCGATGGAATCGAGACGGCGCGAATCCTGGGTGCGCAAGTTCTCGAACTGCCCCGCCAAGCTCTTCACGCGCTCCGCGACTTCTTCGGGAGGCACGGTGACGACCACGTTCTGGTCGGCGAACTCGATGATGCCCGCCTCTTCGATGGGGACGAGAAGTGCCGTCGTGGCGCGATCGCCGAGTTCGGCCGATAGCGCGAGCGAAGGGACATCCGGCGTCCGCCCTTCACCCGCCCACGCCGCCAGCGCGCGACCGAGTCGGTAGAGCTGCTCCGGCCGAAGCCGGCTACGAGACAGCAGGGCTTCGTGCGTCGTACGATCCTCGGGGTCGTGGAGAAGGATGCAGTTCGACTTGGCTCCGTCGCGACCGCCGCGTCCCGCTTCCTGCACGTATTGCTCGAGAGACGCCGGGGACTGTTGATGTACGACGTATCGGATGTCGGGCTTGTCGATCCCGAGACCGAACGCACTCGTCGCGACCATGACGGTGCGCCGGCCGGCCTTCATGAACAGCTCTTGCTGGGTGTTCCGCTCGCCGGCGTTCATCTTGCCGTGGTAGCGATGCGCGGGGATACCGAGCTTCATCAGCATCGCGTAGATCGTGTCGACCTCTCGCGTCGTCGTGCAGTAGATGATGCCCGGGCGACGGAGACGCTGCGCGAGACGGGCGAGCGCCCGAAGGCGCGCGGTCGTGTCGCGGCACTGCATGACCTCGAAGGCGAGATTCGAGCGGTGCGGTGAGCTCGCAACGACCTTGGGGTCGCGCATGCCCAGGAACCGGACGATGTCCTCTCGAACCTTCTCGGTGGCCGTCGCCGTGAGTGCCATGAGCGGTGGCGCGCCGAAGGCTCGCAGCCGCTCACCGAGGCGCTGATACGCCGGGCGGAAATCGTAGCCCCACTCGGAGATGCAATGCGCCTCGTCGATCGCGGCGAGCGAGATGCCCGACTCCGCTATGACTTCGGCGAACGCATCGGACCCGAGCGTTTCGGGCGTCGTCATCACGAGGAGCGAGCCGCCCTGTTTGATCCGCTCGAGCGCCTCGGTCCGGGCCTTCCCGCGCACCGTGCCGTCCAACCGGACACACGGGATCTGGTACTTGATGAGCTTCTCGTGCTGGTCGCGCAGAAGCGCCAACAGTGGTGATACGAGCACCACCGGCTTCGGCAGGAGCATCGAGAGCACTTGGTAGACCGCCGACTTTCCGAAGCCGGTCGGCAAGACCATCAGGACATCGGAGCCCTCGAGCGCTTCGTTGATGCCGGTTTCCTGCTCCGGGTGGAGCTTCGGAATGCCGATTCGACGAGCCGCGCGCTCGATATCGTTCTTCGGTTCGGGAAGCGACGCGAGGTCGACTGCGGACGCACTCTCCCCTCCAGAGCGTCCACGCCCTCCACGCTTGTGCCCTCGACCGCGCCGGCGGCGGCGACCACCGCCCGCGTTCGAGGACTTTTCGGTTGCCCGGCCCACAGGTCCAGCCGTCATGCCCTCTCCCTGCACAAGGCGCGCGCGCCTGATCTTCCGGACGACCTCATGGGGACAACTCTTGCCCCAGAGGCCGGGGATGGCGGCTCACCACGTGACCCATCGAAAATCCAGGGACCGTGGGACTACAGCCGCGGGCGGAGCGCACCGCTTACCTGGAGTAAAGCTAACCTGGGCGGCGCGACGAAATCAAGTCAATCGCTCGCCGCAGCTCGATAAACCTTGGTCTTGGGTTCATGCGCCCGAAATGCCGGTGCGGGATCCTTTAGCAGCTGCGCAGCCGCACTCTCTTCTTCGTCGGTGAAAGCCCGCGTTGTCAGGCAAAATTCAACCATGACGCCGTTCGGGTCGAGAGTATAGATCGAGACGCACCACTCGTGATCGACCTCGAGCACGTCATGTCCGTGCTCGACCCAGCGCTCACGACAGTGGTCGAGTTCCGCGCGGTCCCGGGCGGTGAAGGCAACGTGGTTGCTCCACGTCGGAAGGCCCAGACCGTTGGCGATGGCCGTGGAGTGCTCCGCCGGAACGGTGTCGTCGTGGATCTCCCAGAAGGCGATCATCCCCTCGCCTCCGACCTCGTAGAAGAAGTGCTTCGCCCAACCGCCCTCCGGCGTCGGGCCGACTTCGACCTTGGCCAGGCGGAAGCCCATGGCGTTCGTGTAGAACTCATGGGTCGCGTTCGTATCGCGGGTCACCAGCGCCAGATGATGGAAGCCCATGGGCGCGGAGCATAGGGCTCCAACCCGAAGCAGTCAAAACAGAAGCGTAGAGCCGAGATCGACGTCGACCCGATGACCCTCGACCACCGCGTCTTCCGATACGAAGACTTCTCGCGTCGTCTCCGGGCCCCGGATCCGCCAACGTCCGACATGACCAAGGTCGGGTCGCTCCGAAGAGTAGGGCAGAACCAGCTCGGCCTCTCCGCTCGTGTCGGTCCGTGCTTCGAAGACGACGGCGCGGTTTCGTCCCGCATCGGACACGAACTCGTAGCGAAGCTCGTACGTGGTCTCCGGTGGACCGCGGAGGCGAAGCTGCGCGCCCGCGACACGCTCGAAGATCTTGGGGTATCCGGGATAGTGATCGCGCTCGGCATCGATCATCAAGCGAAAGTGATGCAGCGCAGGCGGCGCGCCGCCCTCGACACCAGCACCGGCGAGCAGGACCAGGCGACCGTAGAGCGTCGCATGGAGTCCTGGCTGGTACTCGATCTCTTGGTCTCCCGAGGGCAACGGCGTCTTTCGATAGTAGTCGTCGGTTCGCTCGCCGCGCGCCAAGAGGGCCGCCCCCACCGTACCGAGATCGTTGTCGACCACCACGTAGCGAAGCTTCCGGTCCAGCAGGATCTCGACCGCCGCGTCCTCGTCTCTCTCGAGGAAGAACGACGTGGCATCTTCGAGAGAACTCCCTCCGACGTGAGATCCGAACGGACTCGCCGCGACCGGGAGCCCCGCGAGGTAGAGGATCCGATGACCGAGCGGCCACAGGTTCATGACCCCACCCCCACGCCCGTCGGCCGCGGCGAGCCTACCCAGTCGCACGAGACTGCGCTGCGAAACCGGAACCTCGCGGGCGCCCGACGACGCCTCGGCGGCGTGCGCGAGGGCCAGCAGTCCGTCCGGATTGCGGACGATCGGTCCGTAGTAGGGCCCGAGACCCCAGAGGGCGACCGCGGCGACGACCGCCGCGGACACGGCACGCGCGGCGAAGTTGGAACGCGTGCGGCTCTCGAGCACGGCGACGAGCCACGCCTGCAAACCACGCAAGCCGAACGCCACGAGGATTGCCAGCACGGGCGCGAAAGCCTCCGCGAAGCGCCGCTGGCGTAGCGTGAGAACGAAAAGCGCCGTTCCCCACACGGCGAGCAGAAGCCGTCCTTCGTCGAAACCCGCGCTTTTCTTCACCCCTCGGGCGACGACGAGCAGCAGGATCGGCACGACGAACCAGAAGCGGGTGAGCCAAATCGTCGCGCCGGTCAGATGGAGCGTCCCGTCCGAGCGCAGGAAGATCGGGACGACCTCCTGAATCGAAGCCATGAAGGCATCGCGCGCGAAGACCCATCCGGCCACTTCACCAAGCCCGCCGCTGGCGATCCCACCGACGACACCGAGCCCGACCGCTACGGCGATCCAGATCCGCGCGCGCTGCGGCGCCATCGCCGCTCCGGCGGCGATCAGGGCAACGGTCGCGAGTGCGCCAATGTGAAGATGAGAAAGCGCAAAGGTGCCGAACGGAACTCCCGTCGCCGTCGCGGTCGCGACCGCCAGGGGGAAGATCAGTACCGCGGCCCAGGCGTGTGCCCACGCCGCGGCCCGCGCCACGCGCCGGCGTCCTTCGTGGTCGCCGAGAGCGAACGAGAGCCCCAGGAAGGCATCGAGCACGGCCACGAACAGAATGAAGCCATTCCAGAGCGCCATGCCGAGTGTGATCGTCAGCGCGAGCCCGACCGCACGCCCACTGCGGACCGCTACGAGGGCAGCCAGCAACATCGCGACCTGTACGAGCGTCACGGCGGCGTGGTGATCGACGAACCCCAGTCGCGAGTACCAAAGATGCGCCGGGATCAGCACCGCGAGCGTCGCGGCCAGCCACGCCCCCGGCCCATCGAGGATGCGACGGGCGACGCCATAGACGGGGATACAGAGGAGGGCACCCAGCGCCGGCACCGACAACGCCATCATCGTCTCGACCGGAAGCCGCTGGGTGAGCCCGAGGAGCTTCGCCAGACTGGCGAGAAGCCAAGGGAAGACGGGCGGCCAGATCGGCGCGGCCCCGTGCGGATGATCGAGCAGGGGATCCACCAGCGGCACCCAGGGGTAGGCCGCGAGCGCCTGGAAGACCCGGTGCGCCTGGTAGTAGGGGTCGTTTCCCGCGAAGACGACGGAATCGCCCACGAATACGTCGGCTGCCCCCGTGGTGCGCAGCAAGAAGCCCAGGACGACCAAGGCGGCCATCCAGAGAACCCGTTTGGCTCGATCTCGATCCATCCCACGAACGAACGGGGAGACACCCCATTCTTCATGAAAGTCGGCTGATTACCCGATAGACTGAAACGTCAGCCATGCGTCGGGTCCTGGTCTTCCAGCACGTCGCCCACGAGATTCTGGGGACGCTCAACCCACTGCTGAAAGCCGCGGGGATGCGCATCCGGTACGTCAACTTCGGGCGTGACCCGGCGGCCCGGCCGAATCTCGACGGGTACGAGGGACTCGTCGTGCTCGGCGGCCCGATGAACGTCGACCAGGTCGACCGATTTCCGCACCTCCGCACCGAGATCGAGGCCATCCAGGACGCCCTCGACCGCGACATCCCGGTGCTCGGTATCTGCCTCGGGGCACAGCTCATCGCCCGGGCCCTCGGCGCGCCTGTCGGGCCCGCAGTGCAAAAGGAGATCGGCTGGTACGACGTGTCCGTCTCGGAACCCGGACAGGGCGATCCGCTTCTGTCGACTTTCGCGCCGACCGAACGCATCTTCCAGTGGCACGGCGATACCTTCGACATCCCGCACGGCGCCGAGCATCTCGCGTCGTCGGAACTCTGCCCGAACCAAGCGTTCCGCTACGGCGACAAGGTCTACGGGCTTCAGTTCCACCTCGAGGTCGATGCACCTCTCGTGGAGCGGTGGCTCAGCATCCCCGTGCACCGAGCCGAGATCGAGGCCGAGAACGGCGCGATCGACCCCGACGCCATCCGTCGCGAAACCAAAGCCCGCATCGACTCTGCGTGTGACCTGTCCGATCGCACGTTCGGCCAGTGGATCCGCTTGTTCGCGCGCGAGAAGCGCGGCCGGATCCTGGCCTCGCGATAGGACTGTCGGGCGGTCTCGGGCATAGTCTCTCCGTGCGGATCCTGCTGATCGAAGACGACGAGGAAGCGGCTCGCTACGTCGCCAAGGGACTCGGCGAGAGCGGATACGTCGTCGACCACGCGGAGGACGGGCCCCGCGGTCTCATGATGGCCACCAGCGAACCGTACGATGTGCTCGTGGTCGACCGCATGCTGCCCGGCATCGACGGTCTCTCCGTCGTCGAGGCCCTACGCAAGAACGGCACCGACACCCCTGTGTTGATCTTGTCCGCGATGGGTACCGTCGAGAACCGGGTCGACGGGCTTCGCGCCGGCGGCGACGACTATCTCGTGAAGCCTTTCGCGTTCGCCGAGCTTCTCGCGCGGGTCGAGGCTCTGGGGCGCCGGACGCGCCCCGGGACGGGCGCGCCGGAAACGACCCTCCGCGTCGCCGACCTCGAGATGGACCTGCTCTCGCGCGCCGTCTCGCGCGGTGGACAGCCCATCGACCTCAAGCCGCGCGAGTTCCGAATTCTCGAGTTCCTCATGCGCCACGCCGGCCAGGTCGTCACGCGAACGATGCTTCTCGAAAGCGTCTGGGACTATCACTTCGACCCCCAGACCAACGTCGTCGACGTCCACATCAGTCGGTTGCGGCAGAAGGTCGACGCCGGCTTCGGTCGGCCGCTCCTCCACACCGTCCGCGGCGCGGGCTACCGACTGGCGGAGAGTGAGTGAGACGCCGTAGTCTCATCTTTCGCTACACGCTGCTGCACGCGACGCTCTTCGTCCTCGTGTTGAGTGGCGCGCTCGCATTTCTGTACTGGTCGACCCTCTCGGCCCACCAGACCGAGATGGACGCGCAGATCGAGAACGAAGCCGAGACGCTCCACGACCAGCTCACCGGTGTCCAGACCGTCACGGAGATGGCGGCGATCGTTTCTCGAACGACGTCCGAGCAAGCGGGTCGCACCACGGTCTACATGCTGGCCACCAAGACGCGTCAGTACGTAGCGGGGAATCTTCGCGAGTGGCCGGCCGGTATCGAGAAACACGGCGACCTCCTGGAGTTTCCGCTCGACGAGGATGAGGACGCACGCGGCCGCACGTACAGCCTGCCCACCGGCGAGCAGCTCCTCGTGGCGCGAAACGTGAGCGAACGCGTTCGGTTCCGCGAGCTGATCCGAAATGCCTTCGCTGCGGCACTGGTGCTCACCGTGTTGCTCGGCGTGAGCAGCGCGTACCTGTTGAGCCGTCGCGTCTCCCTTCACCTCGACGAGATCAATCAGAACAGCGAAGCGATCCTACAAGGAAACCTCGACCTCCGGATGCCGGAAACCGGTCGGGGCGACGAGTTCGACGAGCTGTCGCACAACCTGAATCGAATGCTGGACCGGATCAGCACGCTGATGTCGGCGATGCGAGAAGTGACCGACGACATCGCGCACGACATGCGGAGTCCGATCTCGCGACTCCGCAGTCGCATCGAAGTGGCGCTCCTTGGGAAGGACGATCCCGTCGCCTACCGAGCGGCGCTCGAAGGGACGATCGAAGACGCCGACGCGATTCTTGCGATGTTCAACTCGCTTCTGACGATCGCCCACGCCGAGTCGGGCGAGCCTCGAAAGAACTTCGAGCCCGTGGACCTTCGACAGATCGCTGCCGATGCGATCGAGATCTACGAACCGGCGGCCGAAGAAGCCGGCCTCTCGCTCGTCATGGAGGAGAGCCCCTCCGTGCGGCTCTCCGGAAACCCGAACCTGCTCGGTCAGGCCGTGACGAATCTTCTCGACAACGCGATGAAGTACGTTCCCGCCGGCGGAACGGTTCGGTGTCACGTCGAGGCCGACGGGGGCCGCGCCCGACTGGTCGTTGCCGACGACGGACCGGGCGTCCCCACGGACTTCTTCGAGAAGGCTTTCGACCGTTTCAGTCGCCTCGAAGAAAGTCGCACCTCGCCCGGCAGTGGCCTCGGGTTGAGCCTCGTCCGCGCGATCGCCCATCTCCACGACGGCGACGTCCACCTCCGTTCCGCGGAGCCCGGTCTCGTCGTCGTCGTGGATCTGCCAGTCCGCGAAGAAGCGTGATAAGAGCGGCGGTATGCTGTTCCTGCACGAGACCCACGAGGTTCATGGGGCCCGCGAAGAAGAGTTCGACGCGGCGTTCCGTGCGGGCTGGATGGAGGCTCTTGCCGACGGCGACGACGGCCGCCTCTTGTACTACCTCCGACATGCGCACGGAACCGGCCCCTCGTACCGGGTGATCACCATCACCGCGCTCCGCGATGGGGCCTGCTGGGACCGCCTCGCTCGACGGGTCGAGACCGGCGACTTGGCCCAGTGGGCCGCTTCGCTGGACGAGATGCGTCACGAAGTAGACGCCAAGATGCTCGTGCCCCTTCCCTGGTCACCGATCCAAGAGATCGACCTCGCGACCGTACCGACCGATGGCGCCGAGAAGCCACTCCAGCTGTTCATGGAAGACACGGTCTGGCCGTACGAGGGGAAGCTCGGAGAGTACATCGAGCAATCGGGCTCGCACTACGCAAAGGAGATGAAAGAAACGAGTGCGGTTGGTCCGCGCATTCTCACGGTCGATGCGAGTTTTCGAACCGCGTTCGGAACCGGCAAGCGGCGTGAGGTGATCCTCTGGCAGAAGGTGCAGCGGCCCGAGGCGATGGAACGTCTGCTCTGCAACGAAGTACCGCCGCAATACATGCGCCCGGGGACGTGGATGCACGATGCGCTCGCACTGCGCGACCAGTGGCAGAGCCGGTTGCTGCGCACCGTGAGCTGGTCGCCGCTCGCCTGATCGCACCCGATCTTCGTGGTGTCCGAGAATCGCAAGAGAGCGTGGCTCGCCGGCGGCCTCGCCGCGCTCTTCTTCGCGGGGATGACTCCCTGGGTCCTGCGACCCTGGTTCTCGTCTGCCGACGACCTGCCGCGCGACACCTCGTACTTCGCCACGGTCGAGAACGCGGACCTCCTCCTCAACACCTGGATTCTCACGTGGGTCGCCCGCGCTGCCGTCACGGACCCATCGACCCTGTTCGACGGCAACATCTTTCACCCGGCATCGAATACGATCGCACTGTCCGAGAACATGGTTGCGCACGTGCCGGTGACCGCGCCGGTCTTCGCCGCGACCGGCAGCGCCCTCGCGGTCCTGAAGGCGATGGCCCTGGAGACCTTCGTGCTGGCGGGGCTGGGCATGTTCGCGCTCGTGTTCTCCCACACCCGGAACATCGGAGCGGCGCTCGTCGCGGGCGCCGCGTTCGCGTTCGCTCCGTGGCGCGTTCACGGGTTTCCGCACCCGCAGTATCTCGCGACGGGAACCATCCCTCTCGCGCTCCTCGCGATCGACCTCTGGATCGACCGACGCAGGCTTCGCCATCTCGTCGGGCTCGGCGCGGCCGTCGCGTTCCAGATCTTGGCGTGTCTGTACCTCGGCTACTTCATCGCATTCGGCGCCGGGGCGTACGCCCTGGCGAGGATTGCGGCGACGCACCGTGAGCCGCTTCGTGCTCTCGTGGGCATCGTGGCAGCGATGGGGATCGGTGCCGCAGTCGCCGCGCCCATCGCATGGCCCTATCTGCGCGCGCGCGACGATGGCATCCTCCCGCCCTTCGACCCGACCCAGTTCCTGCCCCACGCCTGGGCACCGTGGGACTACCTGAGTACCGCGTTCGTCGGTCTCGCCGGCGTAGCGGTCCTGGCTCTCGTCGCCGGTGATCTGGGCGAGCGGCTGGTTCGACGGATCCGGCGCGACCCGATCGTCCTCACGGCTCGCGAGTGGGCGCTCTGGGCCGTCGTCGGAATCGCCGTCCTCTTCTCGACGGGGCCGTACCTGAAGATCGCCGGAGTCACGCTTCCGACGCCGTACCTCCTCTTCTACGACTTCCTCCCGGGCTTCTCTTCGATTCGCGGTCCGCGCCGGTTCTTCATCGTCGTATTGGCGGGGCTCGCCGCGCTCGCCGGTCACGCCTTCGCCCGGTGGACCCGTCGTTCCCCCGCATGGTTCCAGGCCAGTGCAGGCCTCGTGGTCGCGGTCGCGTGTGCCGTCGCCGCCGCGCCGACGCCTTCCCCGGTGCTCCCCGCGAACCTCGGCGCCAACGCGGCGCCGGTGTACGGCTGGCTCGCCGCGCAGTCCGACGGCGGTGCGGTGCTGGAGATCCCCACCTCGTCGATCGAGGGTGACTTCGTCGGTGCAGAGCGCGACGCCCGTTACATGCTCGCGAGCACCGAACACTGGAAGCCCCTCGTCAACGGATACAGTGGCTACGAGCCGCCGACGACGACGTTTCTCACCACGGCGATTCGACAGCTACCGGATGAGGCGGCGTTGCAGTTCCTCGTGGACAGCGTGGACGTCCGTTGGATCATCGTCCATCGCGACCTGCTGATCGGTCCGGAGAAGGAGCGCTGGGCGAACGTCGCCACCCGCGGACTCGAGACCGTGGAGCGATTCGGCACGGACGAGGTGTACGAGGTCCGACGGCCCGCTCGGCGTCCGTGGCGAGAACGCCTCGCTCTGGCCGACGGCAATCCGACCGGCCAGAGCTGGACGGGCCTCCGTACCGCGCCGTTGCCCGCCCGCTGCCGGGCCGGGCGCATTCTCGACGTGCGCGTCCCGCCCGTCGTCGCCCTCACCGCGTTTCCCGTGCCGATGGCGGTCCGCTTCGAAAACGAAAGCCCATGCTCCTGGCCGGCGGTCGCCGTAGCGCCGGAGGGTCTGGTCGGACTCACGTACACGTGGACCGACCCCTCCGGGCACTCACAGCCCGCGGGTCCGTTTTCCCGCCTGCTCGAGGACGTGCCGCCGGGGAGCACGCGCACCGAGCCGGTCATCGTCATCCCGCCCTTCGGCGCGCCCGGCACCTGGCAGCTGGAGGTGATCCTCGAACAGAAAGGCGGACCGAAGCCGATCGCCACGCGGAGCGTCGAGGTGGTCGTCCAGGCCATGCAGCCGTGACCCTCCGCGTTGACGGCGGTACTGCATTCCGTGATCTTCCTCTAGATGAGTGAAGGCCAGGGCGCCGCGGGCGCACAGACCATCGTGCGTGGGGACCCGGAACCGCTCGGCCGAATCGACATTCTCATCGGGCTTGCGGTCGCTGCGGTCGCGATCGCGTTCCAATGGCCCATCCACGACCGGTGGCTCGCGCTTCAGGACGAGGGCTACATCCTCGCGATCGCCGACGACCTGAACCGCGGCAAGGTTCTGTACCGCGACGTCACGAGCGACGCGCCGTTTCCCGGCGCGTTCTATCTCCTCTCGTGGTGGTTTCAGATCACGGGACCGTCGATCGAGAGTTCCCGCATTCTCGCGATGGGCGGATTCGCGCTGTACTGCAGCGCGATCTACCGCATCTGTCGCGAGCTGCTCTCGCGGCGATGGTGCTGGGGCGTCGTCATCGCGTTGCTCTGCTACCGGGTCTGGGCCTTCCCGCACTGGCACATCTACAGCTACTCCCTCGTCTCCGCGGTTTTCATGACCGTAGCGGTGGCCGTCGCGTGCGCGTATCGGCGAACGCGAAGCCTTCGCTACCTCGTCATCGCTGGACTGCTCGCCGGTGCGGGCATCATGAGCAAGCAGAACTACGGCCTGGCGGTTACGGGCGCGCTCGGCCTCGCCCTACTCCTCTTCCCGTGGCTCGATGCGAAACGACCGGCCGGCTTCTTCCGCACACTCGTACCCGGTGCGACCCTGGGACTTTCCGCCCTTGCCGTCGTCCTACCGTCGTTCCTGTGGTTCGCCTCCCACGGCGCACTCGACGACATGTACGAGCAAACGTGGGTCTTCCCGTTCACGCTCATGTCGCAGCTCTCGTTCACCGAGTTGCCCGATCTCTGGCCGCTCTGGGGGCAAGACGCGAACCTCCGCGCCGACATCGGGAGCTACTTCCCGGCGATCGTCGCGACCCTCTGGTGGTACCCGTGCCCCGGCTGCTTCGCCTCCGACATGAGCCGCGGACCGCTGTACCAGTCGACCGCCTTCTGGGACGTTTCCCTGAAGCTCTTCTACTGGGCTCCTCTCTTCGCGTACTTCGCCGCCGGCGCCTTGTGGGGAACGGAAATCGTCCGCGCGCGACTCCGCGGCGACTCCCCGGACGCTTCGGAACGGCGGCTCTTGATGCTCGCCTTCGCCGGCGGCTTCCTCATTGCGTTCAACAAGCCCCGCGACTGGGTACACCTCATGATGGTGTACCCGCCGTGTCTCGCTCTCGGCGCCGTGCTTCTGCGGGACACGATGCGGTCGCTCCCTCGCCCCGCACGGATCGCGACGGGAACACTCGCCGCGGCAGGCGTCGCCGCAACGATGGCTCTCTCGATCCTGCTCATGCTCGATCTCCGCCGCCAGATCGATTGGCCACTGGACATGCCGCGCGGCGGCGTCTACGCCGATCCGCAGAACGGGCCGATCCTGAGTGACGTCGTGGACTACCTGACCCCCGACGCTCCGGCCCTGGGCGCCGTGCCGTCTTGGCCGGTGCAACCCATGATCAGCTTCCTCGCAGGGCGGGAGACCGCGGGCGGGTACCACGTGATCTGGCCTTCGCAGAGCGAGAGCCGCGACGAGCAGATCATCGACGACTTCGAGAGTTCCGGCATCTCGCATGTCATCTACAGCGTGTCGCAGTTCGAACATCTCGGCTCGTTCGAACAGAACGCACCCGTCCTCTACCGCTACTTGGTCGAGAACTTCGAAGTCGACCGCGTGTTCTCGCGCGAGCCCAATGGTCCGATCGTTCTCGCTTTGGCGCGCGAGAAACCCCTGGGCCCGGTCGATACCCGCATCTCACTGAAGGACCAGCTTCAGCGAGAGGTCCGCGGCGCGAGCTGGGAGGCCTGGCCGTTCGAGACGGTTCTGACCCATCCCGTCGGCCGCGAGATCCGAGTCGCGGCACTCGTACCGCCAGGGCACCCCGTGCTGACGCTCGCGTTCGGCGTCAACCCCGATCGGTGGCTTGGCCTCAAAGGCGGGCCGTTCACGTTCCGGGTCGAGCTCGAAGAACCGTGGAATCCCGCGCGGCTCGTCGTTCTCGAAGAGGAACTCGACCCGGCCGTACGACTCGACGACCGCGGCTGGAAGAACACGACGATCCATCTCGGAGCTTTCGCCGGGCGCGTCGTCGTGCTCCATCTCTCCGTCCGGTCCGAACGCGCGGAACCGGCGCCAGAGAACCTCGTCGGCTGGCGTGATCCACGCTTCGTGCGCTACGGCGCGGTTCTACCGCAACAGTTCGACGAACCGCCCCACCGAGAATCACAGGCGAGACCGCCTCAGGTCGACGGGTAGAGCTGCGGCAGCACGGCCGCCGACGGGTTCGCCTGCTTCTCCGATCTTCCACGCGCCGCACGGAACCGGGTCCAGAACGTCGCACCGTCGAAACGGTCCGCCCCGGGAGCATAGAGGCTCCGATCGAGCTTTACGGCCTCGTTCTCGAACTCAGGGCAACCCAGTGCCTTCGCGATCATCCGCGGATTCCCGGGTGCGCCCCCTCCGTACTCCGCCCGCGCCCAGCGGATCAATGCGTCGCGCGTCGCAGCGGCGTCGGCCGCTTTGCATGCGGCTTGTATCTCTCTCGCCAGATCGCTCGTTCTCGGCGCCGGGGCGGCGGAGGCGCGGGCGGGGGAAACGCCGCGTCGGCGCTTCACCAGAACGATCCCTCCTCCCGCTGCCGCCAACGCGCCCAGGAGTACGGACAGGAGGAGCCCCTCGTCGTACGCGCCGGTAGGCGCAGCCGAGACCTCCGTGGGGGAGGCCTCCTCGGGGGCGGGCGCAGACACCGCCGGTGCGGCGGCGCGCGGAGCCGGGGCGATCGCGGCCGTTCCGGGCGCCGGAAGGATCTCGATCGTTCGCTGCGGCAGCTTCGCCGTCCGTTTCGTTTCGGCTCGTGTATCCCACCATTCGACTTCGACGGCCGGAAGTACGAGCGCGCCGGCCGCGGACGGGACGAGTGCGACCGTCTGCTCGCGCACCGACACCGT
The DNA here is from genome assembly GCA_032356285.1 of Smithsoniella earleae. Classification (NCBI taxonomy): domain Eukaryota; kingdom Viridiplantae; phylum Chlorophyta; class Ulvophyceae; genus Smithsoniella; species Smithsoniella earleae. The sequence goes on along the minus strand of JAULKQ010027080.1, from coordinate 2,897 downwards.
GCCGTCATCCGTCGGGAGTGTGGCCTCCCGTGAACCTTCGTCGTACTGGCGCACGCCCGTCGCACTCGGGATGGTGAACGCCGGAAGCTGCTCCGCGGACGCGCCGAGAGCGCGCAACGTAACCGTTCGCTTCACGGCCTCGCCCACGCGGAAGGACGGATTCGCGGGCTCGAACGACTCGGACAGCTCTACGTGCTTCGCCGGCAAGAACCAGCCCTCGGTCGCCCCATCGGGACGTGCCTGCACGTCGATCTGAATCGCATTCGAGCGAACCCGAACCTGGCGGCCGGGGTTGAACATCTCGTCGAACAGCGACGAACCGAATCCCGATCTTCCGAGCATGCCGGCGAACGGATCGCGACCGCCGAAGAAGTCGCCGACCGGAGATCCACGCCGCGCGTTCGGGTCGTCGATCCGCGCTTCCAGGGTCACCGGTGCGATCATCATCGTTCCACTCGTCTGGGGCGTTACCGCGTACTCGCGTTCGTGGACCTCATAGCGACGACCGTTCACGGTCTCCTCGTAGGTCCGCCCCTCGCCGATGGGCGTGATGCGCGCGTTCTCCGCGCGTGGCTCGGTCAGACCGCCACCTCGGATGCCGATGCCATCGTAGATCTTCACCGAATAACGAACTTCGCTCTGCACGTAGGGCGACATCTGGTCCACCGTGCTCTCTACGAAGAGATCCGGAGCATCCGCCCGGCTCGGCGGCGGGCCCGCTGCGGCCACGCGCAGCCGGAGCGGCTCACTCGAGAGCGAACCGGCGTGAATCGGGGGAATGACGATCTCGCCCGTGGTGCGCGGCAAGAGCGATACCGTCCAGTCGATGCTCGCCTCGCGCCTGCCGTTTACGATCGAGATTCGCTGTCCCTGCTGGGTCCCCAGGATCTCGAAGTCTTCCTGCAGCGGCGTGAAGTCTGGCTGCGCCATCGAACCGTCCGCCGGGGCGCGGAGCTGTAGTTGTACCCGTTCGCCTTCCCGGACGACCGTGCGCCCGAGCCGGGCCTGCAGACCTGCCGCGGTGGCGGTACTCGCGACGAGGATCAGGGCCGTCACGAGTGCGAGTTCACGAATGCGGCTCACCACCATGGGTTCGTTCCTCCTTGCTGCACGAGCTGACGTCGTTGCTCAGCGAATCGTTTCTCCGCGTACTTCCGATGGATCTTTGCGCGCAGAAGCCCGGCCGGATCGTCCGGAACCTGGCGAAGCAATTGTTCGCGCGCCTGCTGCTCTTCGGTCATCGGCTCCGGCGATTCGGCGGCTGCCCTGCGCGATTCGGCTTCCGCCTCCTCCTCGGCGGGCTCACCTTCGAGAGCCTGGTCCATCGGCTCGGCCATCGAATTGGGCTCGTCGCCCGCCTCCGGCTCGGACGACGCGGCGTAGTCCTCCGGGGAGCGCTCGTGTGGCTCGCCGCCCTCGCCGGATGGCTGCTCGGTATCGGCCCCCTGACCGTCGGCGGCCGATGCACTCTGCTGCTCCCCCTGCTGTTCTCGAGGGCTCTGCTCGTCCGCTCCGGCGGTGGCCGAATCGGTGGACTGCTCTTCGGAGCCTTCACTCTGCGATGACTCGGTCGACTGCGGATCTTCACCGCCCGAACGCGAGTCCGCCTGGTCCTGCGCCTCGTCGTCTCCCGATGGGCCGTCGGCCTGCTGTTCCTGCTCCTCGGCGCCTTCACCCCCTTGCGACGACTGGTCCTGCTGCTGTTCCTGCTGCTGCAAGAGCTGCTCGACGAGATCGCGATTGAACTTCGCATCTTCGTGCCCTGCATCCACCTCGAGGACCTCGTCGTACGCTGCGATCGCCTCTTCCAGCTGGCCCGCTCGCGCAAGAGCGTTCCCGAGATTGTAGCGATTCTCGCTGCCGGGGAGTGACGCGAACTCGGCGCGTGCTGCTTCGTACGCGCCGCTTTCGTACTGCGCGGCCGCCCGCCACTCCGCAGACGCGAAGAGCTCCGATGCACGCTCGACATCTCCGGCCTCGAACGCAGCTGCCGCTTGTTGGTCCCGCGTCTGCCACAGATCGTCCCAGGCGCCCGCACGAGCGTCTCGGGGAGCTGCGATCACCACCGTCAAGAGCACCATCGCGAGCCAGCCTCGACGGAACGCGAGCGGCGCCAAGAGAACCGGGATCATCAGAAGATAGACGCCCGCGTCCTTCCAGATCTCGACGTCGGCACCGTTCCATCCCGCGTCCCGGGTATCGGCGATCGCTGTGGGTTGCGCCATCAAGACGTTCAAGTCGCGATCGTTCGCGGTCGCCTGGGCGAACCGCCCACTTCCCGCGGCCGCCAAGGCCTGAAGCTCCTCCAGGGGCAAGCGCGCCATGAAGACTTCGCCATCGGCGGTTCGAGCAACCCCCCCACGTCCGTCCCGAATGGGCGCACCTTCTTCCGTACCGATGGCGAGCACCGATACCCGGCGGCCCGCTTCTGCCGCACGCGTCGCCGCCGCCGTCGTCGCGGCGGGGTCATCCCCGGCGGAGTCCGCGAACACGAGAATGCGTCCGCCGGGCACACCCGCCTGTTCCAGCAGCGCCGCGGCCTGATCGATCGCGCGATCGGGTCGACTCCCTCGCCCCGGCATGATGTCGCTCGTGAGGGTCGGGATCATCTCGCCGATGACGCGCGCGTCGTCGGTGAGCGGCGAAGCGACGAAGGGCTCGTCGGAGTAGATCACGAGACCAACTTGGCCTCCCGCGCTGCGCTCCAGCACGTCTTGTAGCTTGTATCGCGCTCGCGCGAGCCGCGAAGGCGTCAGATCTTCCGCATCCATCGACACCGACATGTCGAGCGCGACGACCGTCGGCTCGATGGTCTTCGCGGTCGGCTGGGGAACGCGTTCCCAGCTCGGGCCGGCCATGGCGAGCGCACTTATCACCACTTTCTATGGCGCGGTGCT
>JAULKQ010026969.1:0-32129 GCA_032356285.1 Smithsoniella earleae | reverse complement strand
GTGTTTGCGTGTTCAGGTGTTTGCGTGTTCAGGTGTTTGCGTGTTCAGGTGTTTGCGTGTTCAGGTGTTTGCGTGTTGGTAGGGTCGTCTTTTCTGAAAAAGGTTTTCATTTACCTGGAGGTTTGTGCCATGCGTTTTGCTTTTCTCCTTTTGCTCTTTGCTGCACCGCTAGCTGTACAGGCGCAGTCGCCGTATCCCCTCGAAGACGATGTACGCACGTTGGATGGCATCATCAAAGCCTACTATGAGGTCGTATCTGCTGCTGCAGGCGAAGTACGAGACTGGGCGCGCGATAGCTCACTCCATGCCCCCGATGCCCGCGTCGTCATCACAGGCAAACGCGCCGATGGAACGCCCTTCGCTAACATCATGACGTTGGCCGAGTATCATGCTTCTTCGGGAGCCACCACGCCGGTGGGCTTCTTTGAGGAGGAAATCCATCGCGAGACGCAGCGCTTCGGACAGATCGCCCATGTGTGGAGCACCTATGCGTGGCGTCGTACGGCGGATGGCCCCGTCGAAGGACGCGGCATCAACAGCATCCAGCTCTACCATGACGGCACTCGCTGGTGGATTAACTCGTGGTTCTTCGACAGCGAACGGACGGACAACCCTATTCCAGCATCCTACCTCCCGGAATAGGTCGGAGGATGAAAAAGAGGGCTACAGCGTCTGCCGCAGCCCTCTTCCTCTACTTTCGTCCACGATGGCTCTGCGCTACTTCGCGTAGGAAACCGCGCGCAGCTCTCGGATCACCGTGATCTTGATCTGACCCGGATACTGCATTTCGTCCTGGATCTTCTTCGAGATGTCCATCGCCAGCTGTTCGGCCTTGTCGTCGGAGACGATGCTGTGGTTGACAAGCACCCGAATCTCACGCCCTGCCTGAATCGCGTAGACCCGTTCGACGCCCTTGAAAGAACTGGCGAGCTTTTCGAGGTTTTCGAGGCGCCTGATGTAGGCTTCGAGGGCTTCACGACGAGCACCAGGGCGAGCACCCGAGATGGCGTCGGCAGCCTGCACAATCGGCGAGATCAAGCTGGTCATCTCGATTTCATCGTGGTGTGCGCCAACCGCATTGCACACTTCGGGATCCTCTTTGTACTTGCGGCACAACTCCATGCCGACGATGGCATGTGGACTTTCAATCTCTTCTTCCACCACCTTGCCGATGTCGTGCAGCAGTCCAGCGCGACGGGCTTTGGCAGCGTCCAACCCTAGCTCGGCAGCAATCAGCGACGACACCCGCGCAGTCTCGATGGAGTGGGCCAAGAGGTTCTGCCCATAGCTGGTCCGGTAGCGCATACGCCCTACGAGACGAATCAAGTCGCCATGCAAACCATGCAAGTTCATGTCGATGACGGTGCGTTCGCCGATCTCCATGATCTCCTCTTCCATATCACGGCGGCACTTTTCGACCACCTCTTCAATACGGGCCGGATGGATACGACCGTCCTGAATGAGTTTTGTCAATGCAATACGCGCCACCTCACGCCGTACGGGGTCGAAGCCGGATAGAATGACGGCCTCAGGCGTGTCATCGACGATCACCTCAATACCCGTGGCCGCTTCAAACGCTCGGATGTTACGCCCTTCGCGCCCGATGATGCGGCCCTTCATCTCATCCGATTGGATGTTGACGACCGACACCGTGTTCTCAATCGCATGACTCGCAGCCGTCCGCTGAATAGCGGTCAGGATAACCTTGCGCGCCTTTCGGTTTGCGGTCAGTTTGGCCTCGTCGAGGATCGTGTTGATCGTTGAAAGGGCTTGCGTGCGGGCCTCCTCAACCATTTGATCGCGCAGTTCCTGGATGGCCTCCGATTGGGTCATGCCAGCAATCCGTTCGAGCTTCGTTCGGATGTCGGCTGTCTGCTCGGCCAAGAGCGCTTCCTCTTCATCCAGACGGGTGCGCTGGCGTTCTAAATCGGCTTCGAGCGTCTTGGTGCGCTCATCACGCCGCTGCGTTTCTTTGAGCAAGCCTTGCATCTGTGAGCGCATCTGCTCAGCGTTGCGGCGGTGGGTGTCCGTTTCTTTGCGCAGCGCATCGACCGCCTCGGCGGCCTTATGCAATGCATTTTCGCGGTCGTTGACGCGTTGCGTGCGGCGGTTGATCTTATCGTGGCGTTGCTCCAGCTTCTGCTGGGAGCGCTTGAGGGCGCGCCGGGACTCGGTAATCTTCTCCTTTTCCTCCTCTAGAGCCTCTTGCTTGCGTTTTAGATCATCATTTGCCGAGGTGAGCTGCTTTTCTTGGCTCTGGATCGTCTCCTGAGCCTCGGTAAGCATGTGGTCGGCTTCTTCTTGAGCTTTCGCGAGTTTACGGTTGAGTAGAAATCTATCGACGAATATACCGATTGCCAGGGCGACCACAGCTACAAGCACTGTAGTCAGCATAGGGTTTGCTTTAGTTAAGGGAAAAAAACGCGGAGTCGAACCGATAAGGGGGTACCCGTTTGATCCGCACCCATTCCGATCAAAATAAGAAACGTCCCGCTAGGTTCCACACCCAACGGGACGTTCTCCGCTCGAAAGCACGTGCAAATCCGTAGCAGTGAGTATGGAGAACCTCACTTTGAACACAGTGGGTGCCGCTCAACTTCTTCCAACGTCCACTGTCCATCTGCTAGGCAGACGAACCCTACAAGAGGGTGAGGCCTGTTGTCTGAAGTCGAAGGGTGGCTCCCTTCCAGATAACTTGTACGGTTCTCATATGCAAGTGCTACGGATTTGCACCTGCCAGGCTTTTTGCAAAGCAGGGGGTTATATCAGACCTTCCAAACGCTGTTCCAACACCCGCATGTGTATTTCTTGAAACGACCGGTACTGGGTTTCAGGGTGAAGGTCAAAGGTTGCAAGAGGTACTGTTGGAACGGTGAGCGTTAGAAGGTTAAACGGCTGGGGTGATGGGCTAAAAGAAAAACTCAAACACCTCAACACGAAAACACTTGAAAACTCCCCCTTACTCTTGCTCGCGCGGTACAATGTTGAGGTACGTTTTCGCCTCTTGCCGGATGACGACTGTCGGCACAATGGCTCCGATTTTTTCTGCCGTGAGGAGGCGAAGGAGCGCATCGATGCCATCAATGGCCTGACCACCCATGCCGATGAGGATGTCGCCGCGTTGCAAGCCTGCGTCGGCAGCCGGGCTGTTGTGCATCAGATCGCTGACCAGAACGCCACTTTCGACGGTTAGGTCAAGCTTGCGCTGTAGGCGTCCGGGGATCGGGACGTTCTGCCCTACAATGCCGATGTGTGCCCGGCGCACGCGCCCCTCCGTAATCAGCTGGCCTGCGATGAACCGCGCCGTGTTGACAGCTACAGCAAAGGCAATCCCCTGCGCAGGCTGGATGATCGCCGTGTTGATGCCCACCACTTCGCCTTGAGAATTGACCAGCGGTCCTCCCGAGTTGCCCGGGTTCAATGCGGCATCGGTCTGGATGATGTCTTCCATCAGCGTGCCCGAACCCGTGTGCAACGAACGCCCCAGGGCACTGATGACACCTGCTGTTACCGTGTGTTGAAAGCCGTAGGGGTTGCCTATGGCGATAGCGATCTGACCAGGGCGCAACCGACTGGAATCACCGAGTGCCACCGCTGCTAAGCCAGAGGCTTCCACGCGAAGCACCGCGAGGTCGGTGTCGGGATCTTCTCCGATCAGATCGGCTCGGTAGCGTTTGCCGTCGGAGAAAATGACTTCGACCTTTTTGGCCTCGTGAATAACGTGGCTGTTCGTGAGCACGAAGCCGTCGGGGGTAAACACAAAACCGGAGCCGCTCGCTCCGTTGCCGGGTACCAAGCCCAGCCAGTTTTGCTTTTCTACCTCAATGCTAACGACGGCCGGCCCCACCATCTCAACAGCCCCCATGACAGCCTGCGAATAGGCATCCAACAAGGCATGGTCAGCCGTAGAGGCTTTGGGTCTGGCAGAAGTTAGCATACCGTATGGAGGGGTTGAGCGCGTGCTTAGTTGGGGAAGATGCGCCCAAACGGCGTTTCCCAGATGACCTGTTGGATCTTTGCTGCCGCCTGTTCGGACTCGGGCGTATCTTCATCCTCATCAAACTGGGCGTCGAAAGCATCCTCATCAGGTGTATCAGAAACGGGAACGGCCAGTAGAATAGCTTGTGCTAGCGCAATTCCGCTGCCCGACTCATCGCTGAGCATCGCTTGGACCGTGATAAAGCCGCCCACCATGGTAGTCACACGGGCACGGGCAACGAGCGTCTCCCCTATCGTATCGCCTGTAACGTTGAGGTTGAACTGCTGAAGATGCACATCCATGTTGTCGCTGAGCGACTCGGCCGCTAACGTAGCGGCATCCCGCAAGGCTTTAAAGAAGAGTGCCTGATCGACAGCGCCTGTATCGTCGGTGTCGGAATCATAAAGGGTCAGCGTCACACGCGCCCGTCCTTTGCGCAGGCGGACATCGGCAACGCGGGTTTCATTGCTGGGTGCTTCGCGGTAGGCTTGCACCAAGGCGTCTCTATACTCTGCATTTGTCATCAATCTCACCGTTTTAATTCGCCTTTAGCGTCGGTGCCAAGGACAGGTTTATGGGCTGGCAATACCGTGCCAGATGTCATTGCACGCATTAAAGCTGTCATCCCGTCAGACTATCAACGCACGACAGCACCGGAATCGTCAGTGGGCGCGCCACTTCTGACCTACCCCTTCACTATTCTTCGTGCCTGCGTGTTGTTGAGACCTGTCACCAGACGTTCAAACGTCGTCTGTGGGCAGATTCCAAGAAAAGGATCACAGGAATCTCATGTCTTTACACAAGGCCGTTTCTATGCTAGCTAGGCCCACAAGGGCATGTTTGCCCGTGGCACTCGTCCGCCTGTTTTCCCGTTTGTCTAGATGCTACACATGAGTCGATTCTTTCCTCTTCTCCTCACCGCCCTGCTGCTTCCGTCATCGCTGTTCGCCCAAGACGCCCCAACAGCTGCCAACGCCGAGGCCCTCTTTCAAGCCGAGAAGTGGCAAGAGGCCGCCGCTGCTTTCGAGCAGGTCATCGAACAAACCCCGAACAACCCGACACCGTGGTTTCGGCTCGGCGTGGTGTATCGCAACCTGGGTATCATGGATAAGGCCGTTGCCCATTACCAACGGATGATCGACAACAACCAGTTCGTCCCCTTTGCGCGCTTCGCTATGGCCAAAACCTATGCCATCCAGCAAGACAAAGAGGCTACGCTACGCACACTGGAACAAGCCATCAGCGAGGGTTTCACAAATCTCCAGACGCTCCAATCCGACACCGACTTTGCGTTTGTTCGCTCCGATGCCCGCTATGAAAACGCCGTCACGGCTATCGACAAACAAGCCCGTCCTTGTGAATATGCCCCCGCCCATCGGCAATTCGACTTTTGGGTGGGCGAGTGGAACGTCTATTCCCCCCAAGGCCAACTGGCTGGCACCAACAGCATCCAGAAGGCCGAGAACGGCTGTGTCCTCATAGAGAAATGGGCGGGCGCGAGTAGCGGTGGAGGCACGAGCATGAACTATTACAATCCGGAAACCAAGAAGTGGGTACAGCACTGGGTTGCCTCTACCTACTTCGGCATTTTTGAGGGCGGCTTACGCGAAGCAAACGTTATGCACCTCTCCGGTAAAGTCATTCCCGTCAACGGGGCGTCGTATTTGCTTCGTGGCACGTGGAGCTTATTGGAGGATGGACGTGTGCGGCAGTTCTTCGAACAATCGAATGATGATGGGATGACGTGGTCTACGTGGTTTGACGGCTACTATGTGCGTCAAGACGCTGATGAAAGCACACCCTAATGCCTTGATTTCCTCTCGCTCCTGGACTTCTCGAACTGCTCTCTCTCGACCTATGCTACGCTCCCTTTGTCTGATCCTTCTCGGTGGCTTTGTGCTTATCGGCTGCGCCCAACCACGGGCTAATCCGCAATCGGCTGCGCCAAAGCCAGCCTTTACACCCGGCGAGTTGAACCCCGATGCACCACCTGAAACGATCCAGTTCGGTCAACTCGTCGGACAATGGAACATCCGCGACGAGACCAAGCAACCCGACGGTACGTGGCAACCCGGACCGGGCGCTGTATGGAACTGGTACTATGTGCTTAACGGCTATGCCGTCCAAGACGACTGGATCGCGCCTATCCCCAATGCTGCCGATGGTACGCCCAGCGTTCAATACGGAACGAATTTACGCATCTACAACCCGCAAGCCAACCAGTGGGAAATGGCCTGGACAAGTAACACAGGACCGAACGTCACGACCTTCACCGCCACGCAGGAAAGCGAGAGCCTCGTCATGCGCGGCATCTACGCTGCCGGACGTCCCAACAGGATCACGTTCTTCGATATCACCGAGACGACCTTCGAATGGAAGCTCGAAATCCAACAGCCCGATGAGTCATGGAATGAAGTCTACCGCATCCATGCTACACGCTTGTAGCGACGCTGCGGGGAGACTCGTTTCGGCTCCTGGCGTACTTCATTTTTGGTCCTGGGACGCTCGCGTTTGATTTTGGGGTCCGCTCAGGAATACCACAACCGCCATCTGCGAACGCACGCTAGGGTTCAGCTTGCGGGGAGGCCTCTAGTCGAAAGGGCCATTCGTTGGGGGCGGCAGAGGAATTATTTGGATCACTGTACCACTGAAGAGCTGCACCACCGTCATCTTGATATGCAATGTCTGGGCTTCCCCAGGCCATGCCAATCAACCAGAGACAGGCAACGCCCCAGAGCCACTTTGTTTGCCGCACCGGCACCGCTGGCTGAGGATGCACCAGCCGATGAATCCGCTGGAGAAAAGGCGAATAGCGCTCGCTCATACCAACAGCCCAGCGATGGGCCTTCGGGGACGGTTCCCAAGAAGCTACGGTATGAATGCAAGTTGCCAAACTACGAGGCGAACGGGTTTGCTGTACTGCCCAGTCATCGCACAAGAATTCAGCAGCCTCTCTCATTTTTCGGCTGGCCACGCGGTTGAGCGGCTGAAAAAAGCAGACAGTTTCAACAACAAGATGAACCAGCCGCCACCAGGTGTCATGGCGTAGCACATGAGCCATTTCATGAGCCAGCATGCTTTTTTGCTGCTTGGCGGTCAAATCCGTCACCACCCGCTCAGGCAAACAGATTTCTCCAGAAGGCAAGACCAACGGACTGGCAATATGATTGGAGAAGGTTAGTCGAATGCGAGATGCGTACTTCGTATCAGCACACAAATGCACCGCATAGCTCTTGAGGAATCCATCCTCGACAGGACGTCGATCACCCAGTGAGTGGATCAGGTCGTGATGCGTCTGTCTGTTTCGCCAATTCAACACCACGAGAACGATTACCCACGCCAATCCGAGACCGTAGAACCACCACGTGCCACCTTCACGCTCGCCAGGAAACACGGCGGCGTCAGGTATAGCCGACAACGGTTCACCCCAATCCACGCGACCGTCTGCGTGAAAAAAAGCGACCGTTCCCTCTGCCAAAGAGGCTGGCACATCGATGGGCACGCTGTCTGAGGATCGTGCGTGCTCCGCTACAGGAGGCATCGCCCCATTTGAACCTAATTGCCACGTCCCAGTGAGCGGTTGAAAAGCGGTGCTCACGTGCAGGGAAGCTGTTAAAAACCCTCCCAGCAATGCGGCCTTCCAGAGCACATCTTGCACGGCGGGTCCCTGAAACATGCGCCACTGACTCAAGAGCCACGCTGTACCCAGTAGCAGCGTACTATGGAGACTGTAGGTCAACACCCAGGAAACGAGAACATGGCCCCAGTCGGGTAGGCTTCCGCCTCCGATGAATCCCAACGCATCAGGCATCATCCTCGTCCTCCGACGCATCAAACCATGCTTGGGCCTGCTCTAGGTCGCCTGGAGCTAACTCGGACTCTGTCACTAGGTGATTGACCAGCGCTTTAGGATCCCCTCCAAAAAAACGCTGGAGCATGGTCTGCACCACGGACCGCTGAACCTCACGCCGCGACACAATCGGGCGATACACAAAAACCCGCCCAATGGAACGGTGCGTAATCAGCTTCTTTTTTTCTAGCCGAGCAAGCGTTGTTGCAATCGTCGAGATGGCTCGGTCGCGCTTGCCTTGCAGGGCTTCTTGCACTTCACCTGCGCTCAGTTCTCCTCGTTCCCACAGGACGTTGAGGATGTCCATATGAAACTCGCTGATCTCTGGATTCCGTCCCATAGGTGCTTGGGTTTACCGAAATAGCTGGATGAACGATCATTGTAGATGAAGGTTTCGTGTTCGGTTCTTGCTCCTCACTCATACCGGAGTGCTTCTACCGGATTTGCACGCGCTGCGCGTAGCGTCTGCACACTAATGGTCAGCAGTGCAATACCGAATGCCAAGCCTGCCGCGCCCAGAAAATGCTCCAGGTGCAGGTTGGTACGGTACGCAAAATGTTGAAGCCACGCCTGCACCGCGACGTACGCTGCTGGCCAAGCTACTACATTGGCCAGCAAGACCAAGCGGATAAAATCACGGGAAAGCGCATACGTAATGCGTCCCACCGAAGCCCCAACGACTTTGCGAATACCGATCTCTTTTGTTCGATGCGCTACGGTGAGCGCTGTAAGCCCTAGCAAGCCCAGACAGGATAAGACGATAGCCAACACAGCACCTGTCCCGACAACGCGACTCCAACGCCTTTCTGAACCGTATTGCTGCTGGAGCACCTCATCCAAGAAGGCATACCGAAACGGCTGATCCGGCATCATCGTGCTCCACTGCTCTTCTAGGCCTCTCAGGGTCTGTGGCATGTTGTCGGTCGCCAGGTGCAACGACAGCATACGTGGCCCAAAGACCGCACGATTCGGGGAATCAACGGAAAACAAAAGGGCAGGCTCTACAGGGCCATGCAGCGAGGCAAAGTTAAAATCCTTGACGACTCCGACGACGGTGTAGGTGCTTATGATGGTCAGTCGCTTGCCTATCGGGTCGGTCCAACCTAACTCGCGAACCATAGCTTCATTCACCAAAACGGCGTAGGTATCCGCTCCAGGCTCCTCCGAAAGCGCACGCCCGGCAACCAGTTCAAAACCATGCATACGAAAGTATGCGCCATCGACTCCATTGACATACGGCGTGTACTCGGTACCATCCTCCAAGACGACCATCCACCTGGCCCACCCACTACCTATACGATACGTCGAAAGGCCCGAAGCTTGCACATCGGCTCGCTGGCTCACAGCGGCCTGATAGCGATCAAGGATCGGGCGAGCTTGTCCAGAAAAAACGTCTTGCACCCCTAAGGATGGGGTAATGGTGACGATGTGTTCATCTGTGAAGCCGAGGTCTTTGGTTTGGAGAAAGGCGAGTTGATCCAGCATCACCCAGGTCGTCACCATCAGGAAAATGGCGATGGCAAACTGGCAGACGACGAGCACTTGGGTCCAGCCGCGCTGCGCACCCAGCTTCATACGGCTGCTTAGCGCGGCCTGTGGACGAAAACGCGCCAGCACAACAGCGGGGTAGCTACCTGCCAACGTGCCAACTAGGAGGCTGAACCCTAGAGCTGCAAGTAGCCACGTCATGTGCCCGAGCGTGGCTCCGGCCATCTGTGTATCTGCCAAGGCGTTGAAGGACGGTAACATAAGGTAGACCAAAGCAAAAGCCACGAGCAAAGCCGCCCCACTCATGAGCATCGCTTCTCCCCAAAACTGCCACCGGATATGATGCCGTTGCCCGCCAAACATTTTGCGCAACCCGACTTCGCGAGCACGGCGTACCGACTGCCCAATGGCTAGAAGCGCGAAGTTGATGCAAGCAATCACCAAAACTAATCCCGCGATCCCCAAAAGGATGAACGGATATGCCGGATTGCTCGTGGGCGTCAGTTGATCAGCAATAGCAGTATCAAAGTGAATGTCTTTCAGGGGCTGTATGCCCAAGCGCGTGTCACGCCCAGCCAAAAACACACGTGTCAGCAGCGTTAGCTTTTCTTCGACGGCTGCTCGGTCGGCTTGCGGGGTGAGGCGCATAAACAAGGCCGTGGTAGCCCAACTCCATGTATTCAAAGATCCAGACCGGACGAGCGGCAACAAGAAATCAGGCGTTATGCTAGAGTTGCGCGGAAAAGGAGCCAATACGCCTGTAACTTCCACATCCGTCCACATCCCGTCGAGGCGCATGCGCAACGTCTGTCCTACAGGATTAGCCGCTCCGAAATACTGAGTCGCCTTCTCGAAGCTCAACACCACACCGTATGGATTTTGTAGTGCAGTGGCAGCAGTACCGCTTTGCAATGCAAAGGAGAAGACGTCGAAAAACGAGGAGTCCGCGTAGATCAGGCGCTCTTCGTTGAGGGCTTCGCCCACTTGCACATACTCGTACCCCTCGCGGAGACGCACCACCTCCTCGACTTCAGGTAAGCCGTCGCGAATGGGATCGGCCAAGGGTGCAAACGTCCGGGCATCGGTCACCCACGCCCCGCTCGGACTTTGCTGCGTCATCAGGAGACGATAGATGTCGTCCGCGTGTTTGTGGAAATGGTCATAGGTCCACTCGTACTGCACGTACAAAAAGATGAGCAAGCAGCACGCCATCCCTGTTGCCAGCCCCATGATGTTGATCGCCGCATAGCCTTTGTACCGCTGTATATGCCGGACGGCAACCTTGAGGTAGTTCGTCAGCATGAGCTTACGGCGTATCTGGTTTGGGGAAGGAGATGGTACGCGTCGTCCCCTGACGCCGGATCTCTAAGGCAACCGATGTGCCCGCCTCAAGGCCTTCATAGAGGGCACGTATCTGCGCTACCGATGTAATGGCCTCGCCGTTCAGCTTTAAGACTTCATCTTCTGGCTCCAGCGCAATACTAGCACCCTGCGGATGCGGCAACTTCAACCGCATTTTCAGCACTTCATCTTCCATCTCCATAATATTGCCAACAAGATCGAACAGATTTTCATCTTGCAGCGCCGTCACGGGCGTATCTGTAGAAATGAAGGTAAACCCGCCCTCGTCGGGCGACACCGCTTCACCGTCGGCCCCCACGAACGAAGCTCCGCCGGGTAGGCTGCGTATGACATTGAGTCCCGTTTCCGCCATCTCCTCGTCCGTTGGCTTCTTAAAGGTAACCTCATGCGCCCTGCCCTCCCGAACCAGCGCGAAGGTTACAGTTTCGCCTGCCTCAACGGCATCAAAAACGGCATCAAACGCCTCTAGGGTTTGCACCGTTTGTCCATTGACAGCCGTAATCTGGTCTCCTTCCTGAACGTCGACGACATACTGACTCCGTGTCGTTTGCGGAGGAGGATTTACAGAAACGAAGTGAAGCTGCCCTTCTTTAGCCTCCACCTCAGCTAAGGAACCATCAGCCAAAAAAATCAACGACGCGGGTCCTCCTTCGCGTGCCTGAAAGCCTTGGGCTTGAAGATGTAAGGATGCACTCATGCAGAGGATGAAGAGCACGGAGCTGGTAATAAATCGTTTCATGGAAATGGTTGGATGTGTCCAGGGTTTATCGAGCAACGCCGACGGCTCGACACGTGCTCTGCTATAAGCCCCGAAGGGTTAGGGGAACAGGATTTCACAAGACAAATCTACAAACGACAACGATTCAACTATTATTGTAGATAATTGGACTACATGCATAAACAATCTCAAGTTTTTTGATTAAAGGCTGTTGATTAGTTTTCAGTTGTGAGTCGTCAGCGCTCAGCTATCAGCCCTCAGCTATCAGCCCTCAGCTATCAGCGAGCGACGCCATTCGACGGGTCCTCTACATGTTGCTGGTCTGCTGCCTGTACAACCGTAGGACGAGAATCGAAGAGTGCAATGAACGGAGTCGACTCTTCAGACACATAGATCAAAACGTGGGTTACCTTACAGCGAGTGGGCTACCTCTTTGTTTAGCTGCGCTCTCCTGTACGTGCCAGGACCAACGAGTTCTAGCGCCTATGTGTCAAAAGCAGATGTGGCTCGCATCTCGCGACGGCGGTAAGTAACTTGCGAAGCTTCATGTTTCCCCAACACCAGTTTTGTCGCTTATGCAAGCTTGGCTTCGTGTGGCCCGTCGTATGGATCGTTTCAGTGAGCAAACGGGTAGGCTCGTCTATTGGCTCACGTTGGCGATGGTGGTTATCGGAGCCTACAACGCTATCGTGCGGTACCTCGACCGCTACTCGGGCCTCGGGCTAAGCTCCAACACCTACATCGAGGCCCAGTGGTACCTCTTCAGCCTCGTCTTCTTGCTAGCGGCAGCGTACACCCTCAAGCACGACGCCCATGTCCGCGTGGATGTGCTGTATGGCCGTTTGTCAAAACGCGGCAAAGCGTGGATCAATGTACTCGGCACGGTGCTTTTCCTGATTCCGTTCTGTGTGCTGATGCTGTGGGTTTCGTGGCCATCGGTCGTGAACTCGTGGGCCGTGTGGGAGATGTCGCCCGACCCGGGCGGTCTACCGCGCTATCCGATCAAGACCATGATTCCGATCGCGTTCCTACTGTTACTGGTTCAAGCAACGGGGTATCTCATCCAGCAAGTCGCTGTCTTGCGTGGCGTGGCGCTGCATGAAGCCGGAGAGGTAACTCCATGAGTGGCGACCTGCTCGGACCGCTGATGTTTATCGGCGCGCTCGTCCTCATCTTCACAGGTTTTCCGGTGGCATTCGCGCTAGGAGGAACGGCGCTCATTTTTGCGTTCATCGGCGTTGAGATGGGCTTCTTCGACTGGCACCTGCTCCTGGCTATGCCCGACCGCACCTTCGGCATCATGTCGAACTATGTGCTGCTAGCGGTGCCCTTCTTCATCTTCATGGGCACCATGCTCGAAAAGTCGCGCCTCGCTGAAGACTTACTCAAGACGATTGGCTTGCTCTTTGGACCGTTGCGTGGTGGCTTGGCGTTAGCCGTCGTCTTCGTGGGTGCCTTGCTAGCCGCAGCGACTGGCGTGGTGGGCGCTTCGGTGGTTGCGATGGGCATGATCTCGCTGCCCGTCATGCTGCGCTATGGCTACTCCAAAGAACTTGCTGCAGGCGTTATCACAGCTTCCGGCACCCTCGGGCAAATTATTCCGCCGAGTGTCGTCCTAGTCGTCCTCGCCGATCAACTCGGTATCTCCGTAGGCGACTTGTTTGTCGGCTCGTTGGTGCCAGGGATCATGCTGGCCTCGCTCTACGCGCTGTATGCGGTAGGCGTCGCGTTTGTTAAGCCCGAAGCGGCTCCCGCCATGCCAGCCAGTGAGCGCGACATCCCCACGGCAACGCTCGTCAGGCGCGTCCTGCTCGTCATGCTCCCCCCGTTGGTGTTGATCCTCGTGGTCCTGGGCAGCATCTTCGCAGGTGTAGCCACACCTACCGAAGCAGGCGCACTCGGCGCGGTTGGAGCCATGGGACTGGCCGCGGCCAATAAGCGTCTCTCGCTGACAGCCCTCAAAGACACGATGAATGAGACGACGAAACTGACATCCATGGTCGTCTTCCTCCTCATCGGCTCAACGGCCTTTGCCTTGGTTTTTCGGGGCTTAAACGGCGATTTGTGGATCGAGGAACTGCTCACGAACCTACCAGGCGGCGTTATTGGCCTGCTCATCGTCGCCAACCTGACGATCTTCATCCTAGGCTTCTTCATCGACTTCTTTGAGATCGCGTTCATCATCATTCCCCTCTTAGCCCCTGCGGCCACCATCCTCGGCATTGACCTCGTGTGGTTTGGTGTGATGATTGGCATGAACCTGCAAACCTCGTTCCTGACGCCGCCCTTCGGGTTCGCCTTGTTTTACCTGCGTGGCGTGGCCCCACCCGAGGTGACAACAGCCGAAATCTATCGAGGCGCGATCCCCTTCATCGGTATCCAAGTAATCGGGCTGATCCTCATTATCGTCTTCCCCGAACTCGTGACGTGGCTGCTCTAGGATTTGGCATTCCGTTTGTCGCACGCACATCCCTGTTTCTTTTCATCTGTCTGGTATCCGTTCATGTCAGCGCCATCGGTCACGCATCTTCAGCAGCGCATTGCTGAACTCGAAAAGGCTCTAGCCGCCCAGCCACAGGAAGCCTCCTATGCCCGCTTTTTCCAGATGACGCTGGACCTAGCGTGCATTGCCACTATGGACGGCTACTTCAAGGAAATCAACCCCAGCTTCGAGCACGTCCTGGGCTACTCCAAAGCGACCCTGCTCGCCTCGCCGTTCCTCGACTTTGTGCATCCCGATGACGTTGAGGCGACCCTCGCTGCATTGGCCACACTCAACGAAGGCGATCCTATTATCACGTTCGACAATCGCTACCGTACAGCAGATGGCACGTACGTCTGGCTCTCTTGGAAAGCGAAACCCGAAATCGAATCGGGCCTTATCTATGCCATTGCGCGTGACATCTCGGACACCAAAAGGGTTCTTGTCTCCTTACAAGAGACGCGGAAAGAACTAGAGCGACAGACGGCCATGCTGAAGCGAGCCGAAAGCCTCGCTCACATAGGGCATTGGCGTATCAATCTTCAGGACGGCAGTTTGCTCTGGTCTGACGAAGTCTATCGCATTCATGGGCGGAACCCCGAAACATTCACCCCCATGCTTGCCGATGGCATCAAGGCCTACCACCCCGACGACCAAGATCACGTTTCGGAAGTTGTGCAACGAGCCATCGACCAAGGGCAAGATTTCTCGTTTCAGTTGCGCATTGTACGCCCTTCGGGTGAAATCCGCCATGTGGCCTCCTACGGTGAATGTCAAGTTAATGCGTCGGGAACCGTCGAAACAGTTTTTGGCATCTTCCAAGACATAACGGAGCAACACCAAGCCAAGGCAGCACTTGCCGAAAGTGAGATGCGCTTTCGACTAGCCGCTGAGGGAGCAAGTGCTGGCATCTGGGACTGGCA
Organism: Smithsoniella earleae; assembly: GCA_032356285.1. Lineage (NCBI taxonomy): Eukaryota > Viridiplantae > Chlorophyta > Ulvophyceae > Smithsoniella > Smithsoniella earleae. Next base: position 17,327 of record JAULKQ010026969.1, on the reverse strand, counting down.
CGACATCGAAGGCAAGACGGCTTGGTTTTCGCCTACCTTTTACAACCTGCTGGGCTATCGAGAAGGCGACCTCGAAACCACCCTAGACCACTTCGCGACCCTTGTTCACCCTGAGGACCGGGAAGCCATGTTTGCAGGTCTTGATCAACACTTTCGAGGTGAAGGCCCCTACGTGATTAGCTACCGTTTGAAAACGAAGGGCGGTGCCTACAAATGGTTCCTAGGAAGCGGGCAAGCCAGCTTCGATGATGCAGGAAATCCCGTTCGCATGATCGGCTCCATCATTGACATTGATGCACGAAAAAAGGCTGAACGAACCCTCAAGGAATACGCGGACACGCTCAAGCGCCGCAATGCCGAGTTAGAGCAGTTTGCCTATGTCGCCTCACACGACCTCCAGGAACCCCTCCGTACCATCACGAGCTTCATAGGTCTATTGGAGGAGCGTCTAGAGGGACAGCTTGCGGGGGACACACAGGAATTCATGGACTTCGTTGTGGACGCGGCTCATCGCATGAAGGCCCTTATCAACGATCTGTTGGAGTACTCGCGCATGGGCCGCTGGGAGATTAGCCGAGAGCCAACAGACCTCAAGATTCTGGCGTCTACCGTTATCCAAATTTTAGACACGACGCTCCAAGAACACCACGCGCAGGTTACGCTTGGCCCCTTACCGACACTTCCCTGCGATGCGCCGAAGATTGGGCTAGTCCTGCAAAACCTCATGGTTAACGGTATCAAATACAACCAAAGTGCCACGCCTACCGTCCACGTCTCCGCTGAGCGAAAAGGGAAAATGTGGCAATTTGCTGTGCAGGACAACGGCATCGGTATTGCTCCCCAGTTCCACGAGCGTATCTTCCAAATCTTCAAGCGCCTGCACGGACGTAGATCGCATACGGGCACCGGAATTGGCCTAGCCCTCTGCCAGAAAGTGGTGGAACGCCACGAGGGGCGCATTTGGGTAGAATCGGACCTGGGGCAGGGCGCTACGTTCTTCTTCACGCTGCCCGCCCGCATCGAGTAAATCCCTATGTCTTTCCCCAGACCCATCGAGATCCTACTTGTCGAAGACAGCCCTAGTGATATCCGACTTACTGAAATTGCCTTGCAAAAAAGCAAGCTTCGGAACCAGTTGCATGTCACGCAAGATGGCAGCGAGGCTATCGCCTTCCTCAAACGCGAAGCCCCCTATCTGAATGCTCCACGGCCCGACCTTGTCCTACTCGACCTCAACCTCCCCCAAATAGACGGCCGCGAAGTCCTTGACTTTATTAAACAAGATCCTGCGCTCCGTACCATCCCTGTCGTCATTCTGACTACCTCCGCTGCCGACCAAGACATCCTAGAGAGCTACGATAGGTATGCGAACTGCTACATCACGAAGCCGCTAGATCTCGATCAGTTCATGAAGGTCGTCCTGTCGATCGAAAACTTCTGGTTCTCTATTGTCCGCCTTCCCGAGAGCTAAAGCGTGTTGACATCTAGAGTCTATCCGAAGCTGGGTTACTAGCGCGATGGACGGTGAACCGTGGCCCGAAGATGCGTATGGAGAAACGCTACCGTGAACGTTTCTATTTGACGCAAAACGTGGTGTGCAGCCTGTCGACCCTCTTCGGTTCGAGCTTCTAGATAGGCCCAATCCTGAAAACTCCTGTGCGTAGCATGCTCGATATGCACCTCATAGACGCTTCGCGTTGCGCGTTCCAGAAAAGCCTCCGGTGGCGAGCCGCCCTGCTCCGTACTGAGCCAGAGCAAGGGCTGCTGCATTCCAGCCAAGACATCCGGCGGCAAACCACCTGAATCAAAGTTGATGCATGCCTGAATGCGCGTATCTCGGCTGCAGGCCCCGACCACCGCGAGAAAACCAGAGGAGTGACCTGCAACGGCAACGTGTCCAGGATCTACTTTTTCCATCAACCATTCGGCTGTGACGTTCACGTGCATCATCTGGTCGATGGCAAACCGGACATCTGCGCCATAGTGCGCAAGAATGGCACCTAGAGAGGTGAAGTGATCTTCGGTAGGCTGCGTGACGGTGCCATCGGGCAACAAAATACGGCCCATGTACGGATGATTAACACCTACCACGATGTACCCGTAGCTTGCCAGTGCCTCTAGCAACATCGTATGACTCCGGCTTGAGGCCTCCCATCCGTGAGAAAATACGGCTAGGGGATAAGTGCCCTCGGCATCCGATATGGGAGCCTCCCAACGTGCAGCCGGAACCACGTGTCGCAGCGTATCCACAAACGCTGCTCCCCAGAGATGGGTATAGGCCTCAGGCCGCTCATAGTACGGTGCCTGTTGGAAATCCGAGGCAGCATTTCCTGCTGCTGGATACCAGATCTGTACAGGCACCCTCCGATAATCGAGAGGGTTCGAGGTGGCTCCTTCTCGTCGCGTCGTGTCTTCCCAAACGAAGGTGCGCGTGCCGACCACGTACGGCCCAGTAGGCGTTGGCAGGGTGAGCGACCATGCCGCATCTTGGGCTATAACCACTACGCTACTGCAGCCAACGAATAGACTGACCAAGCGCTTAGACAGCTTCTCCCACATAGCTTGTTATTCGGTGATAGCAGGCGGATTTTGCCAATCGATGGGACCATGTGCGAAGCGATGCTGAAGGAAGGGCAAGACGATAGCTCCCCAGGCGCGGGTAAAATACTGATGTGTTGCGTCCCACTGTGGCCCTTCGCCGAATCCCAGATGTGTGAGCCGAACCTTAGTTTGTGTTGCCGATACTGCGGTCAACTTGACTTCGACAAACATGCGCTGCTTACGCACCTCAGCCAGATGCGGCGGAGCGTTCCATGTAAACGCCAACCGATGCGGGGCTTCTATTGCCAAGAGCCGCATCCCTTCACCGCCGCGCTGCCCATCCGGAGCCGACGGATCAAAATACATCTCATAGGCTCCATCTACGCGCAGATCAATGTGACTGGCTGGCGCAAAAAACGAGGTTACGCCAGCCTCAGTCGTCCAGGCCGCCCACACGTCGTCAATCGACGCATCAACTATGACGTCGGTTTGAATCATTTTATCGGACGGCGCGATCCCGCACAAGAGTGCAACGACGGGCATGAGTGTCATAATTCGTGTTTTCATAGCATCAACCAGTAAGATGAACAATAAGCCACACCCCGAACGCTCTTACGAACCCGGACTGTGGATGCGGACACCCGCTACTACGAAGGCTAGACCTATCGCCGCGTAGCTCACGATGGGCGGGGTGATCGTGTAAAGGCTGTACAGACCTGCAAGGACAAATGCGACACCTGCATTGAGGAACGCCAACTGCCGCAACCGACGGGCATCCAAAAAGGACAGCAGCCACAGATTGAGCACACCTGCCGCGAGCAAATACACCGACATCGTAAAGCCGAGGCTCTGAAAAACATCCCAAAGCGAAGCCTGCAGCCCTAGTCCCATATCGATAGCATAGGCTCGCATGGAGGTGCGCACGACCTGTTCCCCCGAATCGATGGGCGGGTTGAAGCGTCCCCAGGTGTGCAGCACATCGATGAGCAGCATAAAAGCATTGGCGGCAATAAACGATTTTCGTCCACGCACAACGATCACGCGATAAGGGCGGCATACGCCGACTGTTCCACTTCCTGCTTCAGCCGATCAAAGATGAACGGCCACCCGTTCTCACTAGCCACACCAAGCGCCGTCTTGGACCCTTCCGGCAAACGCGCATGGGTTAATTCTAGGCGCGTTCCATCACCTTCCTCAGCGAAGACCCACGTAACGAGTGATTCGGTATCCTCGAAATCCGCAAAGCGGAAGGTGTGAGCAAACTGCGTCATCGGGGCAAACTGCGTGATCGTCCCGACGATGTGGGGCTGGCCTTCGTACTCGTAAATCAGATCAGTCCCTTTGCGGAAATCCCCCTCGGCAAGGCGTAAAATCGAGTAGTGGAAGAAGGGAAGTACCACATCGGGGGTGGTGAGTTTAGCCCACACGCGAGCGACCGGGGCCTCAATAAAGAGGCTTTGCTTGTGCGCGATGAGATCGGCGGTAGTCGTTGGCATAGGATCCTCCAAGGTGTATTTCAAGCGGGTTAGACCGCGTGCCCACAACGCGCTATAGTCCGACAACCAGCGGTCGTACACATATTGCAGCGGCACGGGGTTGAGGTAGTGATGTTTAAACTTGCCTTTTTTGAGCGAGGTGATCAGCTCTGCCTTCGCCAATACCCCCAAGTGCTGCATTGTCGCAAATCGGCTGCACGCGAAGTGCTCGTCCAACTCGCTGACGGTTAGCCCTGGCGTCTCCCGCAACAAATCCAACATCTTGCGCCGCTTGGCATCGGCTAAAGCGTGGAAAATGACATCCATATTTATACGTTACTTTTATATCACGTGATAATTTTATCACATATAAAAATAAAGCGCAAGCGTTCCTGCTCATCTTTCTGAAAAAAGACGTTCATCTCCTCAAATCTCGCGTCTGTACTGGCGAAGGTATTGAGCATCGCTGCGCCTAGAGATACCCCTACGCCTCCTTAGCAGCTATCGCCGTCTACGTCTGTATCCACATAGGCCAACGGACGCCCGCTACCCATCGCGCACGTATCCATAGTGGCTCCACGAAAGCCTTCCGATGCCGTGAACGGAGGCGCACAAACCTGCGACGCGATACCTTTCCCCGACACGGCTTGCCAATCGCCGAGGGTCAGGTACGGGCGAGGCTGGGTGCCATCATGCCACGTCCGCCGATCCCGCCCACTGTAGACGTTATTCCCTAGTTTCGTCGCTTGGTCTGCGCTTATGAGCGCTTGGAGGAGACGTTAGTGGGTTATCATGTGGTTGCTTTTGGGAGCCTTAGGTTGGCGCAGGTCGTTCCGGTGCTTTCGACTCTCGTGCAAGTTCATGACACGCTATAGCTCCAAGGCGGAGGTGGCGAGCAGCGGCCCGACCGCCAGCAGCAGCATGCTGGGCCAAAGCTGCTACGCTAACGGTTTGCTATTCGCTTTACGCCGAGGTAGTGGCTGGCGGCTGAGGGCGCACCGGATGGTGTGACCGAACAGGGCGGCGCGGCGAGCTGGGGTCCCGCGCCGCTATGGGGCCGCATGGGCTGCGGCCTCCGGCATGGGGACATGATGCCCTGGAGGGCGGCGCTGGCTTGGCGTGCTTGTCACGCGAGGCCAGCGGAGGAGCCTGGAAGGACCTTATTTCCCCCTAACCAGTCATACTTCCCTTGATTGTAAAAACTTCTTCGATGTTACCGCTTTGATCGAAAGCAAAAAGGTAACTAAAAAAATCGCCATCTATAATGCGCAAATCTCTCCATAAATTTTTATCATCATATATTAACATAACACCTATTGTATCCTTGTACGGAGATGAAAAATCAAGATTAATCTGGAATCCTTATAGCTACAACAGTTTAACATTTTTTTCGGAATATATATGCTCTCATGACTCTTCAATCTAACCTTGTCAATTTGCAATAGAGAATCTCTTATTCCCCTCTCTTTATCATCATGAAAACCTCTAGCCTGGGCAACTATTTCGTGGAAATCCGAATATCTTATAAACTCTGTTTTTTCGCTTATTTTTACATGAAAATTCCCCACGACCAAGCCAAAAAAATCTCGAATACTATTATCCGATAATAAATGGTCATATATCTTTTCGTACCTATCGTCCTCAAGGCTATTATCAGTAACTAAACGACCTTTGTGAACACATCCCGATAGCAGCAAGCTTGACAACATAATCTCGACCAGAACTACTGTCGTGGCGCAAAAACCTCGGAAATCTTTCATATTTGTCTTCTTTTTCGTTTTTTCAGAGGAATCAAGACATCATTTCCATTTACGTTAAACACTCTAGCACGATCTCGAAGTCTAGAACCCGTGGGTACTACAGTACCAGTGCGCTCACCGAAAAACGGGCCAAGTTCCCTTCTAATACCATTGATATATTGCCGCGCTGGAGCTACACCGCCTCGAGGCGAATCATATATCGTTGACCCTGTATTGTAAAAATCCCTTCCCAAATCTGTATGGGTTAGTTCATGCAAAAACGAAAGTCCATACCCCAAAGTCCGCTGATCTATCTCAGCTCCTGGAGTCGACGCTATATTGAATTCAATCTGACTAGTGTTGTAAATAATTTCTCTAGGTAACCCCCTAGATCCTTGATCTATATATTGAAATCCTGTTTGCAAATTGACACTCACTTTAGTCAACGATTTTATTGCTGATAACAGAAAATCTCTAGCCGTCTCACTATGTGTTCCATAGGCACCTCTTAGCTCTTCAACTGCTATTAAAAACCCACTATCATCTATTGCTAATGCCAAGCCGGTAAACTCACTAAGTTCCTTCAATAGCTTTTGCCTCGTATCTTCATCAAGGCCATTGACATCCAATGAGTCGCCATTGACATCAATGTAGTACAGAGGATTATTTGCTGCATACTGATACGGTGTGAGCGCTGGATACTTTTCTGCAAACCGATCTGTTGCACCAAAACGTCCAATCAAAGGGTCATAATAACGCGCCCCCGCATAATATAGGTCCGTTTCTTCATCCAGTTCATAGCCCGCGTACCGCTCCACCGGCGCTGCTGGCTTCGACAGGCTACGACCGTCCAACTCCAACCCAAATGGATCGTAGTCCGACGCCTGCACCACCTCGCCCGAACCCGTCACCGTCACACGCACACTGCCCAGATGGTCCTTACCGTAGTAGTACCGACCCACACTACTGAACACCGTACCAAACCCACGAGCCACACTGCGCGCACTCACCTCCGTGCTGTCCTCGGCCACCGCACGCACGTAGAGCGTCTGACCATAGGGCACATTGTTCAACCCTACTCCCGCCAGCACCAACTTCGGATCACCCGTCTGCCCCAGGCTGTCGACCACCTGCTGGCGTAGCGTCGGGTCGTTCATCAGGTCACCCCAGTCCGTTATGGGCTCGAAGGTGACCGGCACGAGGTCCGTGCCTTGGGGGTCGGTCGAGACGGTGATTGTCAGGCGGGTGTCCGCGCTGTAGGCGTTTTTTCGGAAGGCGAGCACGGCGGGCATGAGGCCGGCCTGCTGCTGCTGGGGGTTGAGGTGGCGGTGGCTGTAGCGCGTGTGCTGCTATAGGGCCGCATGGGCTGCGGCCCTCGGGCACAGGGACATGAGGCCCTGGAAGGCGGTTGGCAGGTGTGCGCGGGTGGGGATAATGTGCGTGGGTGCGCTCGCCTGACAAAAGGAGCCTGGAAGGACCTTGCACCCCATGCATGAAGTTGAGAGTGCCTATTGATTCTCGAAGTCAATATGTAGTTTATAAAGCTCTCCGTAGAAATCAGCAAAATATGTAAGTTGTGCTGCACGATCCATTGTTGAGAGTAGATTCAGCAGCTCATATGTGATTGCTGACATTTCACCTGAAGAAAGAGATGCCCCAATAGTAAGTGGACTTACGTTGCTCTGATTGAAATGTCTGTTTTCGAGTACTGAACTGAAAAGATGTTTTGAAGGTTCAAGAAGAAACGCGGCAGACATTGTTAATTCAGCATTTGTTAATTCAGCAAACAGCTCAAGTTGATTATGGCTAAGCATCCAAGCATTAATTCTGTCTTGAATTGATTTCGTCTCAAGTTCCATTTTAATTATACTTAAAACTATACGTTCTCTTCTATTCTCATCAAAAAATCGAATTAATTCACCTGGAGAAAACGAAAGCATTTCATCCTCACTTATACCCATCAAATCAACAACTATGCTTCGTGTTTCCTCTACTGAAAAGAGAGCAGAATACACTATATCTTCTTGGTTATTCACCCAGGCTTGAAATTCGCTCTGATTCTCTTTGACATTGTCTTGAGAGTATGAGCAGTTGCATAACAGAATGATTAGAGATAACTGAAGCATGTGTTTCATGTATAGACAGCTAGTATATGATAGATGGTACTCTCACGATAGGAACTCCTAGGTAGTTCATGATCCCAAAAGCTATTTGAGACCCTATAGTATCAGTACTGTTTCTAAGGATGCCTTGGTCGGTCGAGTTAGTGATAAAACCAGCCTCAACCAATACTCTCGGGCCGCTCGTAAATCTATTCAAGACATAAAGATCACCTCTTGATCGAATGCCTCTATCTCTAAATAAGGTATTTTGACCTTGTATTGCCTGAGCCAATCTTTGAGATTCCGTATGCCCACCTTTGTATAAAACACTAAACCCCTGAGCAGTAGGTCCAGCCGAATTAATATGAATACTCACAAATATGTCTGAATTGCCAGCTATATCTATACGGAATACAAGTTTTTTCACATTACTGACATCTCCTGTTCTTGTTTGAACTATTCTGATGCCATACGACTGCAAAGTGGCACCTACGGAATTGGAGATTTGTAATGCAAGATCTTTTTCCATTAGCCCTCCAGCAACAGCACCAGGATCAACTTGTGAGTTTTTATCATTATGATCACCATGTCCAGGGTCTATAGCAACCTTACAGTCAGGATCATTTGGCGGATCGCAGATCTCACTATCATTTGAACCATTTGTAAACCCTAACTGCGCCAAAGATTCTTGGATAAAGTTTACGCATCCTGTCGTCTGTTCGCCAGAACAATAGGGCAGATCACTCGCCATTCCTGTTGGGTCCACCAACGATAAGGGATTGTTGCCTACATAAATATACGGACTGGCGTACTCTTCTAGTGGATCTGTTGCCATCCATCGCCCAATCACCGGATCGAGATAGCGTGCCCCTGCATAGTACAGGTCCGTCTCCTCGTCCAACTCATGACCCGTATACCGCTCCACCGGAGCATCCGGCTTCGACAGGCTACGACCGTCCAGCTCTAACCCGAACGGATCGTAGTCCGACGCCTGCACCACCTCGCCCGAGGCCGTCACCGTCACACGCACACTGCCCAGATGGTCCTTACCGTAGTAGTACCGACCCACACTACTGAACACCGTACCAAACCCACGAGCCACACTGCGCGCACTCACCTCCGTGCTGTCCTCGGCCACCGCACGCACGTAGAGCGTCTGACCATAGGGCACATTGTTCAACCCTACTCCCGCCAGCACCAACGACGGATCACCCGTCTGCCCCAAGCTGTCGACCACCTGCTGGCGTAGCGTCGGGTTGCTCATCAACGCGCTCCAGTCCGTTATCGGCTCGAAGGTGACCGGCACGAGGTCCGTGCCTTCGGGGTCGGTCGAGACGGTGATGGTCAGGCGGGTATCCGCGCTGTAGGCGTCTTGGCGGAAGGCGAGCACGGCGGGCATGAGGCCGGCCTGCTGCTGCTGCGTGTTGAGGTGGCGTTGGCTGTAAGGGACGATGTTAGTTTGTCCCTCACGCAGCAGAAGCGAGTAGGGCGTGCGCAGGCTGTCGCGTGTGGTGAAGCGCTGCTTCGTGGCTAAGCCCGCGATACCCTGCTGGTCAACAGGTGTCACTTGCCAGTAGTAGCTCGTGTTGTGGAGCACGGCAAGCGTGTCCGGCACTACAAAGGTTGAGTCAGTCAGGCCTTCGATGCCAACGATGTTGCCCTCTTCCAGGTCAGGATCTGTACCCACTTGAAGGAGATAGGAGGTCGCTTCGGGATGAGGGTGCCACGCTACCTGTAGGCCTTTCGTGCGCACCAACTCGGCCTGATCGTAGGGGTACTTGAGCGCCACCTGCAGCGGCGCGTAGTGGAACGACCACGCCGTCGTGTAGCCACTCGTGCCCCCACTACCGAGCGCCATCACCCGCCAGAAGTAGGGACCCGCCTCCAGCAGGTCGGGCACCGGATAGCTCGTCCCCGTCGTATCGACATCCAGCAGCGGCGTTGCGAACGTCGCCTCACGCGCCAGTTGGATACGGTAGTGCGTGGCATTCGTGCTGGCTTGCCACTGTAGCGTGGGCAACCCGCCTACGGGCTGACCCAGCGCGGGAGCCACCAGGATGGGCACCTCAGGAGCCGGTGAGACGCCGTCGCTCAGGAAGACGCGCACGGGATCGCTATAGGGTCCGGGGCCATGCCCATTCGTGGCGCGCACCCGCACCGTGTAGTAGCGTCCGGCGGTCAGGCCGCTGACGCTGTGGCTGACGGTCGATCCGCTGACACTGCCCCTAATGCCTGTTTGGGCCACCTCGAGTGAGCCAAAGGTGGGGTCATCGTCTATCTCCAGATCATACGTGCCTGTCGTATGCGACGGTAGCGTCCAAGCCAGGCTTAGCGGTGCCGTGACCGTGGCGTCAGCCACAGGCGTCGTCAGCACCGGACGCCCCGGCAAACGCGTGACGAAGCTGCGTGGCTCGGAGAACGGCCCGGCACCCGTCTCATTGAGGCCCCGCACCCGCCAGTAGTAGGTCTGATTCGGATCGAGATCGTGCAGCACACCCAGGGTGGTTGTCAGTTCAAAAGCATGGGTCGCCGGAGCGAACGTGCTCGTGGTGGCGAGCTGCAACTGGTAGGTGGGCGGCGGTGTCCCCTGCGGTTGCCAAGCTATAAGCGGATCCACCGAGCTCTCGGCTCCATCGTGAGGCAGTACCGCGAGAGGAGCCTCAGGCACCGGAGGACGCAGGTAGAACGTACGCACGTCGGACCATGGCCCTGTGTGCTCCGCATTGTGTGCCCGCACCCGCCAATAGTAGCTCCGTCCCACCGGAAGGGTCTGGATCGTTTCCGCGAGTTGGGCCGCCGAACCGTAACTGTAGGCCGAGCGCTCAAACGCTAGCGCCGTGAAGGCCGTATCGGTAGCCACCTGCAAGTCGTACTGGTAGCCCGCGTCCCGAGGCTTGGTCCACTCCAGCTTGACGCCATTCCCCGTCACCACGGCACCATGGGCCGGGCTGCTCAGCGTCGGCGCCAGCGGCACGGGTAAGCTGAGGCAGAACAGGCGCGGGCTGGACCATGCCCCCCACCCATAGATGGGGTGTTCACCTTGTACACGCCACCAATAACAGGGGCCTGGATCCAAGCCCTCAACGATGTAGCGGCTTGCCTGCTGGCCTACCACCTGCGAGAGCACAGGGCTACTCAAGGCGCTCTGCGCGCTCCCATTCACGTTGCGCGCCACTTCTATTCGAAAGCGAGGTCCCGTGTCATGGCCTTGCCACCAGAGAGCGATAGGGGCATCTGCTGCCAGGAGCGCCTCGTGGGCGGGGCTAAGCAGGGCTACCGTCTGCGGCGGAGCTGTAGGCATAAAGGTACTCACAGCCCAAGGGCCTATCGAGGAGCCTTGCCAGTTGCGGATACGCACCCGCCAATAGAGCGGTTGCCCTGTAGGCAGGGTCGCCGCATGTGCGAAATATCCCCCTGCCGTGGGCGTGAAGGCTTGGTTCGTCAGTTGGAGTAGAGGCGCGTTGAACGCCTGCCCGGTGGCCACTTCTACATCAAAGTGCAGCGTGGCCGAGGACGGGAAGGTCCATTGCAGCTCAACCGTCGGCGTGGTCATCACCCCTGCGACGGGAGCGATCAGGTTAATGGCTCCGGGATCGGGGAAGGGCAAGACGAAGGCCCGCGTTTCGGACCAAGGGCCGCTGGGGTTGCGCACGCGCCAGTAATAGGTCGTGCCAGCCTCCAGGGCGGTCAACGTCTCGGTGTAGGGCGTGCCTGTAAAGGTGGTGCTGCGTTGGTGGGCCATCGTAGGCGCACTAAAGGTACGGTCCTTGGCTACCTCCACCTCGAACACGTTGCCGCTGCCGCCTTCCCACTGGAGGGCAACGGGAAGGGTTGTGAGGGTGGCATGGTCCGGCAGCAACAGTGTGGGACCACCTGTAGGCGGGCGGTAGCGGAACGAGGCGGGTGCCGACCACGGTCCTGTACCTGCCGTCGTTCGATGGCGAACACGCCACCAATACTGGGATCCCCCCTGCAAGGTCGCTACCTGCGAGACGGTCGTTTGCCCTCCTGTAGTCGTATAGTTGCCCTGGTACCATGCCTGTACGAGCGCGTTGAAGGACGAGTCTAGAGCCACCTCCACATCGTAGTAGTCCGTCAGGTAGCCGGGCATGAGCGACTCCCACGTCAGCGTCGTCGTTTCTACTGTCGCATCCGCTACAGGACTTACGAGGCTCGGAGCTTGGCTGGGCGGAGCCTCAATGAGCGTAAAGCGTTGCGGATGGCTCCAGCCTTGTTCGGCAGGTAGCGTATTGTACGGTAGCCGTACCCGCCAGTAGTAGGTCCCCGTGTCCATAGCAGGCAACTGCCAACTGGAGTCTGGGCGCGGCCATTGATTCGTTGTCGTGCTATAGGTGACATTGGTGAAAGATATATCCGTGGCAACCTGCAATTCGGGGTCTAAGAACTGCAACCAGTCGTGTCCATCCCGCCCATAATGCCAACGCAGTTCAGGGCTAGCCGTATGCACGCTGTAGTTCGCTGGAGCAACGGGTGTTGGCGTAGGCACAGACCATGATGGTGCTTGCTGAAAGGCACGATAGGGCCCGAGAGTCATGGCGCAAACGTTGGACCAATCGCTCACCTCGTGCCCCCAGTTGTTGCGCGCACGTACATAGTAGGAGGAGCCGAGTTTAGCGTTACCTCCTAAACCCACTAAATACATCTGATAATAAGCATCAAAGAGATAGGCCTCATAGGGACGGTTGGTAGTCCCCCAGATTATACTCGAAGGCGCAAAGTCCGACTGTGTAGCCACTTCTACATCGAAGGCTAGTGGATTAGAACCTGGAGCTATACGAATAGCCAATACGTCGCTCGTAATGCTTTGCCCGCAGGGTGCAGCCGTGTTGTTGCCCCCGCGTATATAGGGAGCAGTGAAACTATCGACGCTGCGGTTAAACATGCCCATGTCCGACCATTCTCCGTAGGCCCACGAGTAGCCCTGCGTATAATGACGGACGCGCCAGTAGTAGGTACCCTCGTCGGAGATGTACATACTCCGTGATGCCTGCCCGTTCGATACACTCACAGGAGTAAAGGTGTACGAGGTGACGAGGTTAGAAAACGAGGCGTCGGTTGAGACCTGGATGTCGTAATAATTCGTGCCTGCCGTGGAGGGCACCTCCCAGGTCAGGTAAAAACTAGATGTGGTGATGGCCTCTCCGAGGATAGGACTGATCAGGCGAGCCACATCGTTATTGGGCGGCATGTAAGTGAACGCGCGTTGCGCCCACGATCCCGGTCCACCTGCAGCATTGCGGCTGCGCACGCGCCAGTAATACTGGGTACTATCCTCCGGTAACGCCAGCAGCGTATGCGTCGTTCGCACGCTGTCAAGCGGCTGCCCCACGCGCTGGTATACGATGTTGCCTGGGCCAAATAGAACATCGTTCGACACCTGCACATCGTACGTAGTGCTCACCACATCAGTGATTTGCCACGTCAATGAAACGTTCGCATCGCTCAAGAAGAGAGCCTGATCGGGTGTAAGCAACGTTGGTGCCGTGGGGATGCTATGGCGTGTGAAACGCCGCGCCACTGACCACAACCCATAGCCCGTGCTGTTCTTGGCACGCACCCGCCAATAGTATTGCTGCCCAGCTTCGCCTCCCGCATACGCATAACTCGCTTCGCCATTGTTTTGCGTTGGCCAGACTTCGGCGTCTGTAGCGAGGTCTCCCGTGAAATCAGGCGACTCGCTCACCTGCAAGTGGTAGCTCGCCGAGCTGTGGAGTGGAACGGACCATGTCAAAGGCACCGAACTCGTGTGCTCAGATAGATCGGCGGGGCCTAAAATGAGGGGTGTTTGCGGCAACGGTTGCCATGTAAACTGCGCATAACCACTGTAACTCCAATTTCCGGCTCCATAGGCATTATAGTTGCGCACCCGCCAGTAATACTGCTGCCCTGCCGTTAACCCTGTTGCGGTTGTAGAGAGCACACTCTGACCACTTGGATACGTTTGACCGCTCTGCTGATACACGATGGTGTTGAACGAATAGTCGCTTGCCACGTGTACATCATAGGTGCTCCCTGCACGGAAGCTGGGTGGCTCCCAATACAAGGTGGGCGTCATAACCGCTGCTCCGTTAAGCGGACTGACAAGCGTAGGGGTAGATGGCGGACTGCCCAGCATGGTGAAATAGCGAACTTCCGACCACGGTCCTGCCCCCGCAGCATTCCGACCACGGACGCGCCAATGGTATGTTTCGCCGGCTTCGAGGCCCGTTACCATATCCTGCACCCGCGCTTGGCGATACGGCTCGCCACTTGGGGGAAATACCTCTTCATACGTTATCGCATACGCATAATTGGTCTGTTCATACGCACGCTGTGTGAAGGCGGCATCTAGCGCTACCTCAACATCATAGTGCGTGTGCCCATGCGTCGGCACCTCCCAAGTCAGCAATGGATTGCCACTCATGACAACGCCCGTAGCTGGCCCGACTAGAGAAGGCGCTTCAGGTACGGGCGGATCATAGGTGAAGGCTCCCACAACGGACCACAGCCCGGCTCCTTGGTTATTCCGCCCTCGCACGTGCCAGTAGTAGGTTTGACCTGCGACTAAAGGAAGGGGTAGCGGCTCATCCGTTAGCGACAGACTGACCTGTCCGTTTGTACTTGGATAGTGGGCATTGCCGCGTCCGTAGATAACCGTTCCCGTATCGAATGTCGGTGTAGTGGCTACCTGGATGTCGTAGCGATCATCGGCATAGGCGGGTTGCTGCCAGACCAGGACCAAGCGAGGCTGCTGGACGACTTCGCCTTCCTCTGGCCAGACCAACAAGGGCATCTCAGGCAACGTCGTAGTTACGTGAACATACCGCACCTCGGACCACGGCCCCGCATACGTGGAGCCATTGGAGCTGTTGTAATGCCAATTGCGCACCCGCCAGTAGTACACGACGTCATAGCTCAGGCCCGACACGAGGCTACTCATGGTGCCTGTCGGCGCATAAGTCTGTTGCGTAACCGTATGAACGAGCGTTCCGCTGGCGAAACTCGGCTCACTGGCTACCTGCACATCGTACTGATAGGTGCTACTGATCTCGCCCGTGAGATCATTCGGCGCATCCCAGGCTACCGTCACGCTCGTGGCAATCTCCTCCCCGTTCAACGGACTGACCAAGCGGGGCGCTCCTTGCTGAGGCGTCGTCATGACTTGGAAGCTGCGATAGGAAGACCATGGCCCCGGACCTATCGCGTTATGCGCCCGCACCCGCCAGAGGTAATTGCCCCAGAGCGTGAGTCCAGTAGGGGTATCTGAGAACTCGGTTTCGCAGCTACTGCCCGTTGTTGCTGTGTAGGGGTGACTTTGCCGTTCGAATACGATACCATTGCCATCGCGCACTTGCAGATCATAGTTTGCCCCGGCCCCCACAGCGACACACCAAGAAAGCACAGGGTTGGCCCCGACCTCGGCGCGATCGAGAGGCGCGAGTAACTCGGGCGCATTGGGAGGTTCGCCCAAAATGAAGGTTTGGGGACGTGACCAAGCGCTCTCACCGACATTGTTGCGCCCACGTACGCGCCAATAATACCGTTGGTTGGCGTCAAGCGCAGACATGCTTACGGTGATAAGATCATCGATGGGCGTATAGGCTTGATTGCTAACATCCAGGAGGAGCGATGCGGATACAAAGGACGTATCCGGGCTTACTTGAACATCGTAGTGGGTAGCTTCGGGCATCGTAGGCCGCCAGCGAAGCATAGGCTGCTCGGCGAGTACCTCTCCGTCAGAAGGGGTAACCAGAACAGGCGTGGCAGGAGGCAGGGTCTCATGCAATGAAAACTGACGCGCCTCCGACCAAGCTCCCGGACCGACGGCATTACGCGCACGCACCTGCCAGTAATACGGAGTATCGAGCGCCAAACCGCTTAACGTATGCCAAGCCCGATCATCAGTAGAGGGGTAAGCCGCGTAGGTACTATCGTAAACGAGATTAAAAAACCACGCATCCTCGGCTACCCGAAGGTCAAACGTGCTATCCGCTCCAGCCGGACGGCTCCACGTCAATGTGGGAGCACTCTCCAAGGTCGCCTGATGTTGAGGATATAAAAGCAGGGGAGCACTGGGAGCTTCCAGATATGTAAAATGAAAGGTAGATGTCCACGCTCCAGAGAGTCCATCCTCGTATTCACGGAGCCGCCAATAGTAAATCTCACCGCTTTGCAAAGACACCGGAGAAACTGTGTGCTCCACTTCACCCGTACTTGTCGAATACGCCAAATCGGTATCCGAATGAAGAAGAGATTCCGTATTAAAGTCCGGTGCACGCGCGAGCTGAAAGTCTACTGTTCCTGCCGTGTTCAGCGGACGCCAGGTGAACGCAGGTGAGGCAAACACGATGGCTCCATCGTGCGGTGAAAGCAGCAACGGGGTTGTACCAGACGCAGCGAAGAAAAACGCCGGAGCCGACCAGGGGCCAGAGCCACGAGCATTGACGTTACGCACCCGCCAATAATACGTCTGGTTAGGTGCCAGATTGGTAAGCAAGTGCTGGGCTAGACCACTTTCTACTGGATACGCTTGTTGGGCAGCCTCAAAGACCGTATTACCCGTCCCAAAGTTAGCATCCTGAGAAACCTGTACATCAAAGTCCGGACCTGCATATGAGGCAGGTGGTTGCCATGTGAGTGTTGCCTCTTCTACGGCTTCCCCAGCACTAGGGCTAACAAGAATAGGTGCTTCAGGGAACGGTGGAAGCACCAAGAATTCGCGTACAAGCCAGCAAGAGGTCGCCTGAATACTTTGATTTTGGGCATCCTGATACGAGACATGTGAGCGAATGCGCCAGTAGTAGGTGGTATTCACCTCAAGGGCTTCGAGGGGTTCACTGTAGGATAATTCTTCATAATTATCATCCCAGTAGTAACTAGGTGATGTATAGTTACTTTTGTCGAGAAACAAACTAGTGGTAAAGCTACTGTCTTCTGAGACTTGCACGTCATAGGTCGCATAGACCGTAGCCCCATCTCCATCCAGGAGCGTCATCTCTTCTTCCCAGACCAACGACGTTGATGTGGAGTTAAGCTCTAGATAGGGTGAAGGAGCGAGGACATGAAATTTCGTAGGTGCACAGGGTGCTCCTATACTGGCCGATAGCTCGCCTTGGATGACAGTTTCTCCGGTAAAGCGAATACCTTGCCCGGCCCGAAGTGAGGCTGTACTCATCGTCGGCAAAACACCATCCAAGACTGTAATCGAATCTGTAGCCTGATAAACATTCGTAGGAATGGTGTTTTGCAGAACAACATGAGAAGACTGGGCATGTGCGGTGGTATTGCACAGCGTAACTAAGGCTACAAGAAGGGCAAAGAAACGCATAGTCACGAGAGAATTGAGCGAAGGAAAAAACCAAAACAGGATGTGCAAAGCCAGACGTAGCTGTCAGGGAGCCTGGATATGGAGTGTGCGCTCGGCTCGCCCAATAGGAACACCACCTGCCAACACATTCCAGTAGAGCAGA
>JAULKQ010026858.1:0-32144 GCA_032356285.1 Smithsoniella earleae | reverse complement strand
CAATCTCTGCATATCTGAGAATGATTTCATCCTTGTTACATATCTTCAGAAAACATTATTTTCAAGAGTTGAATAGATTCAAGACAAGAGACCAGTTTGCTCCTGGGGGTAGTATTCATTAAGTTGTGTCATTGCTGTAGTTTAGAGACACAAAGTTGTGTATTGACAGTGTGACTATTGTCAAGCCTAGGAAGTGGAGAAGCGGGGCTCCTTGGTTTCCCTGTGATTCCTGGTACATTGTGTAGTGTGAGTTCACTAAATTTTGGCAATATAGGAACAGGATGCAAGCTCTAACTCCCTCCTGTACTTAACTGCAAGAGTACCTTTTGGATGTATAGTTCCCGGTTACAAGTTCCTCTCTTTGTCTGTTTACATTCACTCATGATAGCTCATTTCACCAGAACATTAATAACCGTCTGCTTGAGAGAGCCGATTATACCATTAAATTGCTCGATCTTCACAACTAATGGTTTCAAAATGCAATCTTGAATTCATCTGAAATCCAAGGTATAGTGGAAT
Organism: Smithsoniella earleae; assembly: GCA_032356285.1. NCBI lineage: Eukaryota > Viridiplantae > Chlorophyta > Ulvophyceae > Smithsoniella > Smithsoniella earleae. The sequence goes on along the minus strand of JAULKQ010026858.1, from coordinate 31,625 downwards.
AGTTGCACTCAGAATGATTGAGTTTTGGAAAGCGATAGTTATATCTGCATCGCTGGCAATCGATCTGGACCGTGGCATGCGCACGGGTATCTTATTATCATCAGTACTCTGAGGGCTTTCAACTTGAAGGTGGGCCAGGCAGATCATCTAGAAGGTTCGTTGGAACATACGAATTGTGGGTCTGTTCGTGGGTTGAACTTTGGCCATCTTGGAGGCTCCCTGCTACGAGGTTTTATGAGACTGGTCATTCTTGTCAGGGACCGTTGTGACAGTATCATGTATGTAAGCTTTGCTATTCTTCTGCAGCAGTTTGTATGTGCTGAGCAGGGATTTGCCAGCCGGATTCAGTCCAAGTGAAGCAGACTGGATGTGTTGCCCCTATTGCTTTTCAAGTTGGAGATGTTATCTGCAAATCAAGGCCTTGGTCTGGGTACCAAGGAAGCACCTTCTCATCACATGTGAAGCAATCTGCATCGTATAAAGTTCGCCTATCTGCAAAGCTTGGGAATCCCATTCTGGACCCAACTGGTGATACTCAGGTGTGCTGCTTTCTTGTTCAGCATTTCCACCTTGCATAATCTGCAATGCTGCAATTCTTTAGAGATCATAAGTGCAGGAACAGTACAGCTTGTGATTGCATTGCGTCTGTGCATTGTCTAGAGCTAGTTATGATGTGTAGTACCACTGGGGTGAGAACAGGGAATCTGTGCGAATAGAAAGCGGCAGAGGAGACCCTGTATTGGAGCTTACTTGTTTGGTATCAGAGTGCCTTTCCTGGTGGAAAGAGCCCTATTTTTAAGTACTCATTCTGAATTTGTGTGCATTTTGCATGGTTGGCTGTGTCTTAATTATCCCTGGTGTCTCTCGATGCACGATACTGTGTTTCAGACCTTAAATAGATCCATGACAAGCAGAACCTTTGTGTCTTGTTCTCTTTTGCTGCTTTGGGTTATGGTAGCCAAATACCAGTTGTCCAATCCCAGACTATACCCGGGGCACTATTACATATAGGAGCCAAACGAAACCCTCATCTACAGCTATGCCTGCCTTGGCTAGGTCCCTGGTAACCACTCGTGCTGATACCATTGATGTGCTGTTGGTATTTCGGGACTTGTGTTTTATGCTGGAGTAATTCCCAAGTTCAGATATGGCCAGTGTAGCTCGAGGATATTGATGTTTGCATGGGTCATAACAACAACCAGGAAACCTCTGATGGAAAGGCGATTGACAGAGGGAGCTATGAACTGAGGTGGCATCCTGGCCATAGAGTTATGTATTCTAGAGATTCAGCGATATGACTAGAGATTTTGATGCATGAACCGCACAGAATTGCCATGACCTTGATTGCGATTCTGGTACGTGAGACTTGTACTGTGAACACCGAGTATCCTTGTCTCACAGCTTCGAACAACAACTTGACTTGAACAGGTCCGTCACTTGATTGCTTTTTCCCCATCTGTGCGAGCTACCTTTGCTCGCACTAACTGGAGTTCGAAAAGTTCATGCAATGTGTTTTGGACTGGCACTGAATGGTTTGTTCTTTGTAGATTCGCTTGAATTCTTTGAAAGGGGCAGCATTCAGCACTCCGGAGACTCAAGCTGCCGAAAAATCTGCTGCATTAGATGGTGCTCCAGATTAAGAGATAGAAAGCAAAGCTCTACGCCACGTGCTCCTGAGCACATCACTGTTAAGGTTATCACATTTCAAACCCCTCGCATGATGGGCACAGCAATATGCCTGATGTTAGATAGTTGATATTTTTATTTTATCGTAATAATAATCTAGTTGAAGCTGATCCACCCATTGTTCTTACTTCGAGATTATACATGGATTCTGCTTAGCTCTGGTGTCTCAAGAGTTTATGGTGTCTAGTCTACAGGAGACCCATGTAAGCTGCACATTGCAACTATGATGAACTCTTGTCGGTCTGCAAAGCTACAGGGCTGATGTTTTGTCAACAACTCTTTAGTGAGTGGTGAGTGCTGCAAGCGTGCTAACGGAGTAGCGAAACAACTGTGTGTGCTTGTCCACCCTCCAAGGTGAAGCGTGCTAGGGTTCCTGAACGCACAATTTATATGGTCTCGTCTTGCCGTGTATTCATTCAAATACCCCACCAGAATTTAACAGTGCAGCACACCAGGGTTCACTTTGAAGATTTAATGCCTGAGAGAGTTGGCGTGCTGGATGCATTCAGCGAAGCGCCGCGGACTACCTTATGCATACTAACTCTGTTCTCTCAACTCCGGGTTCAAATGCGATACCGCAAGGTGTAGATTGGTTAGATAGTAGTTGCAGGCGTACCTGAGCTTCAAGTTCCGGTAGCTCTTGCGACTTACTCGAAGGAGTGTGTATAGGATCGTACCTACAATGCAACGCGCAGCGAAGTGCTGCGTATTCAGCTGTACTTCAAAACTTCCAGGTCTAAATTACATTTAAGATTACAAACAGTTCCTGCTCAGGGCACCATGTACCGCGGCGCTTGTTGTTGGTTGAGCTCGTATACACAGTATTCTACAGGGCACCTGATAGAATGCTTCGGAAGACAATGGGCGTACAATGTATGTATCCAAAGCAGTCACGCGAGGCCTCAATTCTCTCGTCTTCTACGGGTGTATTGTGGGAGTAGCGACATAAGCACAACCCAAGCAGCCGTTCCTCCAGACGGAATAAACAACCTTCAAGTGCAGGTACGAGCAGAATGCATAGAACGCCTGAATACTAATGTTATAAACTCTACCTCACTCTACTTGTCTTTATTGAATCATAAGCACATCATGTGTCATTGCAATTGGCTTTGTTTCACTGCGATACCTTTAGTGCTGGAGTATTGGACACGACTGAGTCTTGAAGTCGAATAATTAATCAATTTAGTTTATTTAAGGGATGAAATGATTCGTTCAAGCTGGAGAACAAGTAGTTCGAGTTAATTGTTGTGACCACGTTCCAGCTTTCCACCACGCGATGAAGTCCACTGGTGCAAATTATCCAATTTCATTCAATTTTCAGTTTTTCAACGCGGATTTCCTGTTTACCTCTACGACGATGTTTCTTTTCACCAAGCTGGAAAGGTTCTATGTCTCATGTGTCACCTACCTACTCGCAGTCCAAACAGGAGCGAATGGACTATCCCTATGAAGTCTTTATTGGGGCATAAACTTCGAATTACATAGCTGCGAGTAACTTCTGTCAGGACGTCAACTCATTTCATGATTTTCAGGTTTTCCGTTTACTCACCTGCGCTAGAAAAGCTCAAGGCTGTTCTGGTACTCATAACTCTTAACCTGTGAGCTTCATGTCTGCAAAAGCATATAGCAGGGCGTTATAATATTGAGTTATAAAGACCAGACTTGTCTGCACTAAATCGTTAAATAAGCTTGTAATCGTGAAGTTTGCCTTGATGTACTGTGTTTAGGCTATTCATGATTTGTACTTTATTTTCTTTCGTACAGTTCATCAGTAAACACAATATTTGTTTCATTTCACACTAGCTCATAATGGCTTATTATTTCATATGAACTTTTTTCGCCTCTACAACGTATTTGTGTATTCCACTGTCTTGTGTTCGCCACATTGCAGGCACTGTCTTGTAAAAAACAAGGCAATAACAGGCCAGCTGCTACATATGTTCATATTGTACTGAATGATTATATCTTTGAGCGGTCAAGCTAACTTAATATGGAGGAACTTCAGTGCGGTGGTGATTGTCATTTTCCACAGCTCTCGAAATCAGTGACTATCACTACCTAGAAATACAACCACTGCAGCCCTAACAGATTCAGATCAGTAGTGTTATCAAGGTGCTTAGGTGAGCACAGTATCTCCCATGACATTAGTAATTTGTGTAGCTGAGGAGCATCTTCTGTTTGACAAATAGGCGGAGATAGGATACTCATTTCAGCTCAAACCATCACTTGTTCATGTCAGACAGGGCCTTGTAAAAATTGCAATCTTCTCACCATCAACGATTATCCAAAGAGAATGCCTGACGAACGCTGTTATCCTCAACAAATTACTGCTTTGCAGTGCAGCTGAATGTTTTGAGGCAGGAAGTGCAAACAGCCGAGGCAGTAGTTGGTTTGAGCACTCTTCATGGAAAAATTCTACAACTCGAAGCGAAAACTGTACTACCAGGATTCTGGGATGATCAAGAGACAGCCCAAAAAGTCATGTCTAAAATATCTAGATTGCGGGAGGATGTGGAGGTTTTCAAGAGTTGGCACCAGCTACTTGAAGATGCTGAAGTCGCTCTTGATCTCATAAATGATGGTGATGTAAGTATCTGATTCGCTGTGTGGTATGAAGAATAAGTTTATTTATTTCACCCATTCTGTTGGAGCCTGCTTCTTTCGAGCTCTCATCTGAATCGCTTTGTGCAGCCGGAGTTTCTGGACGAGGCAAGGGAAAGCCTGGACGAGCTACGGTGCAGATTAGTGGAATGGAATACACGTCGATTGCTCAGCGGGAAACATGACGAAGGACCTGCTATGTTGTCCATCATAGCCGGCGTTGGAGGGGACGATGCTATGGATTGGGCTGCCATGCTTGAGCGCATGTACTTGCGTTGGTCGGAAGAGAAAGGGATGAAAGTGAAGGTCGTCGATCGCATGGAAGGCGAAGTTGCTGGGCTTAAACATGTGGATCTTGAGATTAGTGGACCGTATGCTTTCGGCTTGCTTTACGGTGAAAAGGGTTCGCACAGGCTCGTGCGGCAGTCGCCTTTCAACGCTAAATCGCTGCGACAAACCAGCTTTGCCGCGGTCGACGTATTTCCAGTTATAGAAAAGGTATCCTAGAGTATCCCTGTAAGATCACGCGCAGGCATTTAGGCTGCGATGGTATCGATTCTCTCACGTGGACACTGCATTCACTGTTTTGTCGCTTGCAGGACGATCAGATTGAGGAAATACCGAGTGCTGACCTGGAGGTGACCACTATGCGATCTGGAGGTGCCGGCGGGCAAAATGTTAATAAACTGGAAACTGGTGTGAGGATTCGGCACCTTCCTACAGGCGTAGTAGTCAAATGTACAGAGCAGCGTACACAGATGATGAACAAAAAACGTGCAATGGCGATACTCTCCGCCAAATTGTTAATTATAGCTCGTGAGCAGCAAGCGAAGGAGCTAGCTGAAATTAAAGGGGAAGCAGTGAAGGCAGAATGGGGGCAACAGATTAGGAATTACGTACTACATCCGTACAAGATGGTGAAAGATGTTCGATTTAATTGGGAGACAAGTGATGCTGAAGGTTTTTTGAATGGGGAATATCTTGACGAAGTATCTGCGTCATATCTCAGGTGGAAGGATGCTGGTCTCGTAAACGCTCCATGATACTCCTGTTAAATGATGCATTAATTGGACCCGCACAAGCGTGACCCGCACAGGCGAAGCAATCCAACATTTTATCAGTGATCCGAAGTTGCATTTGTGCTACGGTTGTTACATTCACAATTTGATTTCCGCGGGGATTCCATGATCTGGTGCCACAACCTGTACGTTTTTAATGCCTTGCTTTTGGAGCCATTTCTCAACGGGTTTCTGTTGATTAGATCCTACAGATGACACAATCCCGCCAGCTAATCCGGCGTAAGAACCGTCAGAGTTGTTCAACGGTACTAGTACTTTTGGCTTTAATACTTTGAGCAGTTCGGCTGCGCGGTCCATGCCTTCAACAACCGGATAACCTGCACTCAGCGTTATCATCAGGAGATAGTACATCCCTATCGCTGCCAGCATTGTCACTAGTTCGGTAAATGTGTGCACATGTTGGCTATCAGCACCTGCGACGAACACTGAAGCGGTTGGAAAGATCGCTATGTCCACCGGTCCACACTTCTGCAAGGTATCCAAATCGTGACTGGCATGGGGTTCAGTGTAAATTTTAATTCCAGTTTCTTCAATAGACTCGATAATCAAGCCATTCTGGCGTTTGCTCCACGGTGGGCCTACCAGCGCGCCCGGCGTTGCTTTAATGGTAATTTTTCCATTTGCCACCGTAAACTGCATCGCCGACTATCAAATTACTTCTGAATCATTTTAGTGCACTCTAAACACTGAGCAGAAACGCACAACGTCCCCGTGGTCAATACTTTTGACGTTGCTGAACCCCAGCTCTCTGGCAGTTTGCGCAGCATCGGGCTGAGCAACAACCGGGATACCTTTCGGAAGCGCTTTTAGAGTTGGGACATGACAGTGGTCGTCCAGGCCCTGTGTAATGAGTATGGTATCCACGCCGTCCACAACGGAGTCCACGCTGTCTGGGAGATACTTACTTGATTCAAGGAGCCAGCTCGTGTCGCCAAACGACAACGTGCCAACCAGCCACGGATCAACCAACAACTTTGCTCCATTTTTGAACTGCACGACACGCCACTAACAACCATGCACCTTTATCTTCACGATCAGAAAATGAGACATGCAACAGGATGAAGGTCAATGGACACTGAGTTTGTGCTCTTGGACTGGGTAAAAAGTGTTACATATAGTCACTGAGGCACTGAGGACACAGCACAAGAGGTAAGCTGCCCAACTGGGTTCCAGGCATCTTGCTCCCACATGCAACCAGAAACAGTAATTATTGACATCTCAGTGAGCCATATGGCAGCAAGACAAGAAAAGCAACAGCAGGTTTTCAAGAAATTGATCTGGTGAATGGTTCAGTTCTGAGCATTTGTTACAATGCAAGAGGGATGTAGAACAAGAGGACAACAGCAGTTCAAGTTTTCGGCTTCTCTCACCAAATAAATCTGTCACTGTGAAGTTGACCATGCTGCCACATGCTGGATGTTTTGGAATTACACATACTGAACAACGGCCACTATTTTCATGCTCCATTGCATGCGAAACATGAATGACTTAGCACAAGTTGGCTCATAGTTGCCTCACAGTCCTGCCCTTCTCTTCTCTTCTTTGCTGACAGAACTTGAATACAAAAACCCAACTTACTGCTAGCAGTGTTACTCAAAACAGTTGAGTAATTGAAAGTGGTACAGCAGCAACACAAGACAAGCAGAAGATCAGTCAGGTGCCTTATACATTTCAAGGAATTTAGTCTTCAGAGTGAGGCCTACGAAGGAATATTTCCAGACCATAAGATTGCACAGATGGCAAGTTAGATTCGAAAGATAGAAAGCAGGTAATCCCTGCAATCTTGTGCAATTAGCAACACAGCACAGTCACTGATGATCAACACGACAGTCCAATGCCTGGTTATTCATCCTGTCTTGACATGAAGTACCCCAGTGTACTTCATAATTCTCTGTATGCTTAAGGTTGCTTTATTTCATTCTGCACTTGAACTCAAGACCTAGATTCTCGAACATGAAAATAGTCTAAACTGTATCTGGTCCCATTTCGCACTCCCTCTCCGTACACAGGCCAAATCTAGCGATTAAACGTTCGCATTGACGGCAGGCTTCCTGCCGTGAATATAGAGCAACAGATGAAATGTAAACACTCGATACTCCGTTCGGCAAGCCTACAAGCACTGTTGCTACGTGATGATGTTCATCCGCTTAGCATCACATCTCAAAGCCTATGAATACCACGGGAATTGATATTCACAAGTAGTTTTTGCTAACACGTGTTACACTGCGTCGAGGAAAAACCGACAGCAAAGTGTTCTCTACAAGCCCGAGTGCTGTTACCCTGAAGAGCGTCTTCTGGTTGGGTTTAATCTGTTGAGGCAATTTTATCATACTCATATGATTTCAAAGTTTGGTTGCTGTTAACTAAACCGGACTTTGAAGGACGAGAAGGACTAGATAACGTATATGGGAAACGAAGTGTCCTGGATGATTCTCGAGGCGAATATCCCAATACCAAACAGCGACTTTAGTTTAATAATACTGCTTCGAGCATTCTTGCTTTGCTTGATCTAGGTCGCGAAAGAAAGGGGTGGCATCGTATTGAATCACGTTAGCCAAGCCTGACAAGCACCAATCATGTTCGAGAGAGAAAGAACGAGGCAACGTAGGTAGAATGAATGGTGATTACCAATAATTCTTCTCTTCTAAGACAAGCGCATCTTAATGACCATAAAACTCACCTCCAACGTGAACGAGTTGCTACCTAGATGTGTCCAGGTTACACACCGCTGCGTACTCGCATTTCGCACCGACTCAATGACAACAGAGTCTTCGTCTTGAGGCAGATCATTAGATGTTTGGGGCGTGGCTCGTGTGCGGTGTTTATCGAAACTGATCCTCGCTGATTTTGGGCCGGCGAGCAAAGATCTCCCGTGCCCGCCTTGTACATGGAAGCATCTAGGTATCCCAGCATGCGTTGCCATCCCAATACGTCTTCGATCCGGAGTTTCAAAGCTCTTGCATTCACACACCTATATCTCTTGGTACGTAGCTACGAAGAATCACTTCCTGCAACTGAGAAAATACTTCAGTTATAGAGCGTCCCGCTGCCGCTGTCTATTTTTTCATCACTGATTATGCAGAATTTCCATGCCACAGCGCATATTCGGATCATACAATGTGTCATGGTATGCCATTACGCTTCAAGTTCACGTCTCATCCACATGCTTGATGTTCTAACACATGCTTTACCTCGGGTGTAAGTTTCCAGAGTCACGTGACGAACCACATGTCCAGGAGTGGTATCGCACCAATAGTTGTACGAAGAATTGTCATGGATTCAATCACCGAATGTATGAAGCAAACGTAGCAGAAAACATATTGATTTTCGAATCAAGTATTCAGACTTTTAGCTGCGATGCGAAGTTTGCTGTGAAGCCCACAATTGACCCAGACCCATTCAGTTGCACTGGCAGGGTGACGTTGAAAAGAAGTCCGCTAACTTGACATTATCGACGGACGCATTCCATCTCAGCGCTAGGCAAGTGAGTAGCATATCATTCATCCGATTGTGATCACGCAAATCGCGAACAGACTATCCGTTAGAGAAATGTTATTCTAATAAGACAGTTGCCATAGCACACGAATGGTCTCGGATTCGGAACAATTCGCACAAGCACGATTCGGACCATTGTCATTCTTCTTTACCCCTGGCCTGTGTTTTCGGTTCCTGGGAACGCACTCACATGTTCATGGCCAGGATTTTCTGATACCGAGCAGCTTGAGATAAAATCCAGTCCTGTAAGGGCAAAAATGCTGTATTTCCATGAAGGTGGTGCTGCAACGCACCACAATAAAGAGTAAACGAATCAATATCGTGCGGGTAACTGTTCTGGGTTCCAGTTTATCCCCTTTTGGGTTGAGACCTTTGGCCGGTTCGGTCCTCCGGGCCAACGCTTCCTCACTGAACTGGCGGACATTTCCTCCAGCAGCGACCCCTTTACTAAGGTTGCCTTTCTGGATTTTGATTACCACGAATTCGCTGCTGCACTTGCTGGTGGTAACTGTGCGGTTTTCAAGAGCAGCGTGAAAGTCTTCACCCGAACAGCAGTACCCCCACTGCTGGAGCTGCTCGGCCATATGCTGACGAGTGATTGTGTGACTAGTTACGTTTTTACTCTACGTCTCTATTCCGATACTTTCGGTTCCGCTACTCCATTGCTTCAGAGGCTCTTGGGTGTAATGTGTACATCCGGTGTATAGTTCCTGGCTTCCCAGCTCACCTCTTATTGAGTGATGGAAAAGCGCCAATCCCTTTCGGGTTTCATAAATCATTGATCTTCAATCGTCGCATATGTACAGTGGCTCATGGCTGTTACAGTTCACCTTACAACACCCTTCTTCCTGATCAACTAGTGCCCTTGATGGCACCCCTTGCTCTCCTCTTAATAGCCATGCACATTGTATGTGTTCTCATACTTACATTACTCCCCAAGCCCACATTGCAGATGCAATTATTTAGGCGTGCAACGCTATTCTTGTAGTTGACTCAACCAATGTTGTAGAAAAGTCAATCGAATATACGTAGCCATAGACCCAACATAACCTTGGAAAATGAACCTATTGCCTCGAATCCTATTCCCCACACCCCAGTCAATGTAGGAGATTATGTCTGTCAGGCATAGATTACAATACATCATCCATGCTGCAAATAGTACTGCTGTCTTTGTACATTATTCTCGCAAGACAGTATCGAAAATATAAATAAACATATCATCATCTCAGATGGATTGTGTGGAGGAAATCAAGAGCTATGTGTAAGGATACAAATCTTCGTATTCACCTCGCACCTGAATGAAGCAGTTGAGGACTCTGTGATTGCTGATAAAACAGGAAATTACAGCACAGGTTATCTCTGGTCCTTATGCAAGCGAAGCTCAACAAAGCTTCAGCAAAAATCAGTCATTCAGAATAGTATCCTTCTCCATGGCCAGAAGAATCTCACACATCTATACTTGTACCTAAGCCCCAGGTGAACCTTGAAGTACCGATGGAAACTCAATTCGTTATATCACTCAACCTTGCGTGTTGCTGCTACTTGTAATCACACAGTCAGTTTTCTTTTGAAGTTTGCTACAGAATTGCAACTCATATGCCCAAGGAACTGCTTTCTCTTCGCCAATCCATGCTGGCAACAATAGCATATCAATACTACTGGGGGATCAGGAAGTTAAGCATACAAAGCAGGGGCTTACAGTGATTCCTCCTTGGTGAGCAAGGGACTGTATAGCATGATTTCAGCCACTCATCTGCAGAGGCTCTTGTTTGCAAGGTAAAAGAGACAAGCTTGTTGGGATTGATAATCAGAGGGCTATCACACTGGATGTTTCCAGGTTCAATCCAATCTGTAATCTCCTCTAGAAATAGGTAAACTTTTGAATCAGAGATCTTGGCAGTGTATGTCAAGCCAGTCGGATGCAGCTAGGTGTAAAGTGATATTGCTGAAGCAAAATCATGACTTCCTGTCTTGCTACTTTCAGTAATCAGCCTGAGAGCAACTATGTACTGAACCGTTTAAATAAATGCTGCAGGAAGTTAGTGTTAGTATGAAATTGAATTCCTATGAAATGCAAGGACCTTGGATCCCTGCATGAATATGCCACATAATAACTTTGTGCTACTTCATCATTCAGAATCAGGTTTGGTATGAATGCCTGGGTGCAAATCCAAGGCACTTCAGATACAGATGGGGGGATAACATATCAACTTTGGCTTTTAAAGACATCATCAGTACAGATTTTTTGGTGGTGCTCCTAGCTGGAGGTCTCCGGAGGAGTGCACTTAGCGATAAGTTGGGTTATGCCTCAGAAAGTGTGATGGGAAGTTGGCACAGTTGAGAGGGAGCATGTTATTTCGTATCCTTTAGCATTTAGTAGCAAAGGTTTGCATGACATGTCAGTGTTAGCGGCACAAATGATGAACAGACTCGTGAAGTTTTAATGCGGAGTTTGGTTAACCTTTGCAGGGAAAACGAATAAAGTTACGTTTTCTATAATTCTTCGGATTGTTAGTGTAAGGAATAAGCTAGATTTTCTAACAGGGAGCTCTTGTTCCATCGTAGAACTAAACTTGTTACGTATATCGAATGAAATAGCTGCAGTGTTACGGGTAGCCACACCATCAGAGCTTGCCCCGATTGCATCTAGTATTAGATTGCAAATTCTTTTTGTGGCTGCAGTCGCAGTATGTCGGTCGAGTTGGTGCAGTAGTCGCATTGTAGAGAGCAAGGTAGCAAGTCGATTGTGCCGGTGCAAACAGGAGATTTAACAACAAAAATGATTCTTTACAGATTTACACACGCGAGTAACGTATCAGTTATGATTGAGAAAGGTAGATACGTCTTGCAGCTGTAAGTCTTGCCCCTAGCCAGTCACGGATTCCGGTGAGGAGCGTGCACGATCTTCCCTTCTAACTGAATTACCAACGCACTGGACTTAAGGGTGAACTTTGTGTATTCCTGCCATGAGTATACCTGCTATCGACTCACACGTATCTATGCTTAAAAAGCCACACATTACTGGCGCTGTTTCATGTTATTGTTCCGATCTGCCGAGATTTCCAGATTCTTCACGTGTCCCAAATGCGTGCATGTACCAGGCAAGCACGTGAACGATGTATTCCCCATAAATGATCTTGAAAGGGATAGCAAGGATTTACAAAGCAACCCAAACTCATCTGAATACACTTATCTTCCTTGTGCGATTCCAAGCTCGTCAGAATGCAACAGTACCAGACGTACAGACGCTGTTTCCCGATACGATGCATGTGTACTGAGCATGCTCAACTTCATGACAATGCACTCAACAAGGTTCGTAGCTGTTGTCATTAGTTTCCTTCTCAACTAAGGATGGGAAATTGCTGCTCCCAAGAAATCTCAACTAAAGAGCAAAAAGCGAAGGAAGCCGAGGAAAAGTTTGAGGCTATTCGAGATAGGTACGAAACTATAGAAGAAGTTCAAAATGGCCTTAAAGAATGCGGAGTTCAACTTTGCGGAATCATCCTTGCTTTTGACCTTTCTAAAAGCAACGAATGGAACGGTGGTGAATCTTTTGGAGGTGCGAAGATAGCGAGCGTACACATCTCTAATGTCCGGTGGTCTCTTTTGCATCGACAAGGGCACGGATTATCCTTTAGTTGTCTGATATCCTTTAGCTCTCTAAGCCCACGTGATCCCATCTTGATAACTGGTAGCTGTGGAGGTGATCTACGAACTGTGCGTTCGTGAACGACCTTTGAAAAAAAACGATTCCAAAAGCATTCGTGCCAAAGATTAAAGGGACAGGCTTTTCTGATAATTCAAAATTTCCTTGGCACACATTTGCAAGCGTCTAAAGCGGTAGCGGATGATAGTTAGCGGCATCGTCCCAGTCGGTCGAATGTTGCACAAAGGGAAAATAAATGTGTACAGGAGCTCATTGTGGTATGGAAAAAAACTTTCATGTATTGTAATTTTCTCAACCGCTGTAAGAGGACACCTAATTTGCTGTCTGAGCTTGTACATTGTACGCTCATGTCGACATATCAGTTCTAGTACTACGGTTTGTTGTAAGGTCGCAGTTAAATCCAGATCCTATCGCGCGCACACATGTGCTCTTAGGATTATCTAATTTGCTGTTAGAGAAGAATCCCGCGCAATTGCAATTGAGATTTCATAGTCCGTATCTAAAAGACATACTGAAATTTCTTCTTTCAAACAAACGAAGCAAGCGCGAGCTGAGAATTTTCGCATGACAGAGATCTTACTCACGAGCTAAATTGTAATTGAAGCAGAAGGTACGCTACGAAGCAATCGAAAGATAGGCGATCAGTAAGAACACTGTAAGAATTTGTTTTGGGGGGGGACCTGGCCTTGTATGGAGTGTAATCGTGAAGCGCCGGTAATATAGTATGTGCCGGTACTTGACGGCTGAAGGACGCGATTTTCGGTGACAACCTTGAAACGACCTGGTTCAACAGGGAGGTTACGATGTTTTGAACACGCATGGCAGCTCGTGAGAAGATATCTCCTTTCTGTGCAGGGCTCAGCTTACACTGTACTAGCCATGTCACGAATCCTTACAAATCAGCCACATCTATCGTGTGTAAAACACTCACAGGTATCAAAAGCAAGATCAGCTAGAAGTGCAAATATCTCCTACAGACATCTACTGAGTTAAGTGAGAACTTGCAGCACTGAAAGATGGTCAACCAATATTGACCTTCGGATTTGGTGACAAGTTATCTAAGGATCATTCACTCTTGAGCTTTGATGCAAACGGGCAACCAATGCTGTCGCTCGAGAATGTTCTCCAAGCATATGACAGATTATTGCCTTATGTGACTCTGAGTGGCCCCACTTCCTTTGCCCCAGCAGTGTACCACGCCATAAGAATTGTCCGTGAGTCTGGAGGCCAGTACCACATACTAGTCATTATTGCGGATGGGCAGGTACACCAAACTCCGCCACACTTGGTGCAAAAGTGTTCAACACAACTGGGTCTCAAGCTTGATGTTTGTAAAGGTAACCCCTGGCTTATGCTTAGATCAGACAACAGCAGCCATACGAGAGGCAAGCCTTTTTCCACTCAGTATAGTCATGATTGGAGTTGGAGATGGCCCATGGGATCAGTATGTGCCACAAAATCCTCTTGAATGCTGTGAGATAGTGGCAAGTGAACCAAAGTTGGCTATGCACCAATGTCGGAGACCCTTTTGCAGAATGGAAGAGTTTGATGATATGCTAACTTTCAGACTGTTCGATAACTTCCAGGTGTGATCAGAGTTTACCTACACATATGTGGCTTGGAATCAATACAAGTTTAGCTTCATTGTACAGTTCGTGAATTTCACTCAACTCTGTAAGAGAGCCATTGCACAAGGGCACACGACCGCTCGATGGGAAGCAGATCTCGCACTAGCTGCACTAATGGAAATTCCTGATCAATTCCAAGCTATTTTGAAGTTAGGATTGCTGAACAACAGCCCCCGACAGCGGAATCTGCCGGATGTGAGTGCAATATTGCCTCACAGAGTTTTGACCGAATGAAAGATGCATCAACCATTGTAAATTCTTAACAATGTGCCGTTGTTAACTCCATCATCATTTCTTAACTGCACAAGCTTGGTCGATATTTCCTAAGATCACAAGTGTGTACTATGTTACTGTGCCATTTTACATCGCATACCTAGACGTGGGTACATAATCAGATAGCGGGAATCATTATTCCCCTATTCCTATTTCAACCTTTGCACGAGTTAACTTTATGACAAAACCAAAACATAATTGTTAAAAACATTAATGTTCACAAGTACACCAAAACCTAGAGCAAGTGGACAAACTTGTCTTTTAAATTCATCCTGACAATTGTATAAAACTTTTGAAATTACCCTTGAAATACACAGTCATGTGCAAAGTAATACATCTGACACAACAGTAGCAATACCATAGAAATTTCTTAACCTAAGAGCGCTCTAACTGTTGCATGCCATTTCATGCCACATTACCAACAGCTTTGTAAGCAATGTTCCCACATGATCTCTGGGACTACATTGCAGGCTCCTACCCAACTCACGCCCAGCTCCCCTGGATCCACTCTGAACTGCATATCCGGTTCTGGACACTGAGCTCTTATTCTCAATGTCGCAGGTGTCCCTTCAACACACTATTTGTTGATCATGCATTTTTGTAACCTTCTTCGTCAAAGCTCAGAACACTTGCTGCAGGTATCACAGTGTCTTCAGATATGGAGCTGCTACTTTCTCGCGGAGAACCAATTGAGTGGTGCACCAGACCAGGTGGAATTCGTGCACCATAGGAGGCAAACATGCTTTCATTAGTTGTTGCTGCATATGCCAGGAAAGGGCAAGATGATGACCCACCAGCGGAGCTATGGAGCTCTAATGGTGAGTTTGCAGGGATGAACACAACAGCCCCACGATATAACTGTGTGATTGGCTCAAGAGCAGGGTCCTCCACACTAGGTCCCAAACACTGAACAAAAAAACACCGTCACAATCAGAGCCACACAAAGTACACCACATTCAAGCTGCAGAGCACTTTGGAGGCGCACTTTCAGGGTGTGGCTTCCTTCACTTGTAAAGCAAACTAGAATCATTGGTGAATTCTGTGATGGAATAGAGAGAATTCCTGGATCCTTGACAGTAACCATGAGTACTTGGAATTCACGAGAAGGTGGTTGGTAAGCATAAATGCATTCTGCAACTTTGCGACCTTGCAAACAAGGAGGGACTCCTTGATTATAGGTGAGTGACTCGCAGAGAACCTGCAGATTCTTATTTTTTGAATGGGAGAATGGGCATTTAACCTTGTTAAGCTTGTTCAAAGCAAGTGTACACACCTCTGTGTCCCTCAGTTTGTGAGTTAGCCCGGCGCGAATCACATTATCGGAGTTGGCCATGGCTTCGATAAGGTTTCCAGAAAGATAAGCGTGGGGTTCATTAGCAGGTAAGAAAATTGCTTCCCCTGGTTCCAGCTTCACATAGTTGAGAAAAAATACGGCCAATGTCCCAACATCACCGGGAAATTGGTCATACAGACGCAAAAACAGATCTTCTTTCTCGGAAAGATCAGAATTGTGAATGTTCTGAAGTTTATTGTGGATACTCTGGGAAGCTGATCTGTATGCAAACTCGTCACAGGTCATCAACGCTGTGAAGGCAGCCTTCAGGGCAGATATTCGTGCGCTCGCATCAGCACAGATGCTCGCCTGAACATCTAAGCAAAGGCTTTCCCCCACGCAGAATCTGAGTTCAGGATGACGAGCAAGCTCCGTGGATATTTCCGCGAGGTTACAAAACCCGCACAATGCTTCGAAATCTTGAATCTGCAGATATTAAGGCGTGATGCGACACTGTTTCGTGGATTCAGATGTCGCGTATCCATCTTTTGGCAGCCGTACCGCGAGCGCAAGTTCTGGCTTGTGATTGGGATCCTTATACACTTCGGGTCTAGTCGCATGCAAGCGCTCTGCCAAAGCCTTATCAGGGTGAGATTGAATGCTGAGGCTCTCCTCCACACTCAGAACTTTGAAGAGAAAAGGCAAGCTCGGACCATACTGCTGCAGTACATCAGAACCTAGAGCCGATGGATTACGTGCGAGCCATTGATCCAAAGGCTCGCCAGTTTTGAAAACGACCGAGGGCCCTGATACGTGTGAACCCATCCACAATTCCGCATAAGTGTCCTTCTCGTCTATTTCACCCTTAGCGCTGACGCGAGATGCCAAGTCAGCCACAAGGGAAGTGCTCCCAGGTTGCCCCCACTTGTACTTCTTTACTTCGCACTCCAGGCTAAGCATCGTGATCTGTTTGGTTCGCTTGAAACAGATAACAGAATTGCTTGATCTGCAAGCAAATTTAATCGCATTGGATTCATGCAGGTAGAACAAGCTCAAATGAGTCAATGCAAGGAATATGGAATCTGACAGCTACAATAACAGCATGAAACCTAGACACAGCAACCTGCTTAAAAAACGTGTCAAGTAACAAAGCTGAAGTAACACGCGTGTAAAGGTGTCAATCGTAGGTAATGTCCAGCTGCGTTAACCAAGCCTGTTTGAAAATCGTGTGTATACACTCTTAGCAGTAGACGAACCTGCCTAGATGGTTGCATGGGCACTATAAACAGTATACTATTCAGTATAGGGCGCGCGAATACAGAACGAGGTGGCTGGACACGTCTGTGACTCACAAATTGTCCAGGATTGTGTTGGAAAAGAATGGATTCGCAATTAACATCGTCTAGTAACGTGTACTAACTATATATTACGGGAGTAATAGAAACTTAAGTGGGGGCGGAAGCATATGATCAGGATGGCTAAATAGTGCTGGGGCATGTGTTGAATTGAGCTGAAGATACCTGCGATTGAAGGTGAGTTGATTACTGCCGGCCTAACGGCCAGACAGAAATTGCATGACCATGATGTGCAAGGCTGGCACAAAGCGAACGTGGTCGTCGAGCGGGGATCTCGTGCTGAGAACAGAGAACCATACCTCCAGGTAACCCCAGGCAGGAATAGCTAAAAATAGTTGAAAGCTAAGTATGATTGTGTAAGTTTGTGGTACATTAGCTTGGCTGTTGATTTCAGGTGAACGTGGCATCCTCGTTTATGTTGTTACGTATATGGGCCATTTTTTTCAATTTGCCAATTTCGACACGCTTGTTCTGCTTGTGTGGTGAACACTGCACGATAATGCATGCCACTGAATGCCTGTACACATGGGAATTTTGCATGATTGGAGACTAAGCAGTAAACTTGATTCACTTACCGACAAGCACCTCGTATTGGCTAGTGAGAGATGATTTTGGCGGTTTGATTAATCTGATAGAGGATACCTATCTCATTCTGTGCGAAGGATTGTCCAGAGCTGGCACATTTTTCTGGGAGCATCATTAGCATTGTGCATTCTTTCTCCAGGATGGCACTGCAGATGCTCGACATTTTTGATGCCGACACGGAATCCTTACAAAACACTTTGGACCTCCTTGTAACACAGTCGCCGTTGAACCGTTTAGATAAGTGCGTCACGAAACAATCAGTGCTAGGCCCGGAAAGTTGCCTGGCCATAGAAACCGTGACAGCTTGTGTAGCGAACTTCTACTCGCCATCAGGGAAGAACTTGATGAACGTAAGAGCTATGAGGACATTTCTCGAGCGGTCTCTTCGCTATGCCACTTGGATGATTCAAATCTGGGGGTGTTAGCACCTGATCAGGCAGATTCGCAATCGTCGGATGGAAATGGAGGCAGGTCTGAAGACGAAACTTCTACAGCGGTGCCGCCAAACTTTCTGCTACCATGCTCCAAAACTCTTCCAAGTTGCTACAATAGTGGGAGTGGGGATCAGCGTTCAAGCAAAGACTGTGCTACACCAGACATGTTGTCAACACCAATAGAGTCCCCTGTACGAATGCAACGCCCTGATCCACTTACCGTTTCCCGCAGTGCGTTCTGCTTCGAAAAAAAGCAAGTTCTTCGAGCACGAAGAGCTTTGTCACAATCAACTATTCCCAAGCCAGTTCCGAAGACAGACGCTAACACGCATGATGTACGAATGCACCGGAAGCCTTCGGTACAGTTGTTTGACCTTGTTCCGCCCTCTGCTACCTCGTGCTTTGGAGACTCAAAGCCACATCTTGGAAATATCAAACGCATTGCTGATGAAGAAAATGAGCCCAGCCGAAATGTAAACTCTATCTTAGGAAACCTTGGCACTGAGACGTTTGAATTTCCATCTCTCGGCAATGACAGCCCATTGGAAGCTATCAATACTTCGACTACACTGACGTCAAATTCGAAATGCGATGCTGTGGTATCGAAAAAAGACGGCCCAGTTGTCTCCGGTGCATTGAAACTGGAAGGAAGCCACTGCTACTGTTTGGAAAGACGGCGTCCGGCAAAAAGCGCGACACTAAACGATAATGAATCATTGGAAAAAGAACCGGGTTCTTACACAACTGAGAGAGTCGAAAGCACCTATAACCCAGACGAACGAGAAAGCAAAATAGGAAACCAAACACAACCATGCACCCCACAGTCTCATGAACTGTGCAACCCTGGACACCACAGCAAGTTGAGCCGTCTTGAAAACCATCCTAGCAGATGCAAGGAAGCCACATGCCTAGATGTGAAGCAACATTCAGATCAGCATGGGAATTACATGTGGAACCGACATGTGGAACCTTGCACTGAACAGATAGTTGAACACGGTGTATGTGAAAATGGACCTGAGACCACCATACAGGACTTGTCTACACATGTGAGTCTCACAACCAGCAGTACTCACAGCCCAACTGCCCTCATACTAGAGGACTCTTATGCTGGATCTGACCCTGAAAGTTGCAGATCAGTGGAAGCTCCATTACAAGGTGTGTTGAACTGTGCAGCACACTGGTAGAATTCGTTCGCCTGAGCTGTGCCCATGGCTGAGAGAGCAGTGCCTGTTTCCAGGTAGTAACCATTGTAACAATCCGCTCCAAATCACCATTGGAGGTACCGACAAAGAGAAAATGACTGTGCCAGCATGGTCAGCCTTTCCTGCTGTTGAAGCCCTCTCCGATGAATTGGGATCAACTTGTGTTTCACCATGGATACCATGCACTACAACAATGAACTACGCATCAACACCATATGAACCAAACACCAGCAGTGATACCACACCGGAACATCAAGACAGCTCACTTGAAAGTCCAGACAGTCAAGCGCAACAGAATAAACCCATCATCCTAGGCAAAGAGCAGTCGACCAGTATGGCCACGACAGACAATGGTACTGCTCTGGCAACTCTCAGCTTCTGGCAACTGTACATCCCAGAAACTAGCTGTAGTTTCTTATCTTAATCTTACAAATGGTCCACTACACCTGTTGCCCAATTCTAGCTTCTGGTAACCAGATATTTCTGGCTCAGTTTACAGACAACACATGCAGCTTATCACTTGTACCTAACTTGACAGCAACTTTAGAGTCTAAAAGTCACCATAGCTTGCTCTTGCAGGTGCTCTCAGTGTTCCTGGTACAATCAAGGGGCAAATTAAACAGCAAAACGTGCAGCCACAGCATCCACCACACCCTGTGGAACTCCCACCTGATACCTTTTCATCCGTAGAAACTGAATGCATTGTGAAAGCAAGCTCTCACTCTGTGTCTACAAACAGACTTGGGTATCCTGCTTCGATTGCCAGAACAGGTATAAGTGCAAAATCTCTAAGGGATCAAGATTCTTGTGAGTTACAGCAGCCGATGGAAAACCAAACAAGAGGAACAACCTCTACTCCATCTCTGGCTCCACTCACATTGTCGCGTGGGATAATCCCTGTGATGCCTCACTTGTACACTGCCCCGTTTCCAGACTTCTGTGCAGTGCTCTCTCAGTATTGGCAATCTACCAAGCCATCAGGGCCCAGTGCAAAGCACAGGCACAGTGCTGAGCAGTTAGCCACATTTACCCATCATCTGGATGCAGCGATACCCCGTTGTGAGGCTTGGTGTAGGGCTCATGGCTTGTATGGAAAGCCGCTGGAAGTTCCAGCCGAATCCCATCACCAGGATGCAAACAAGCCCTCAACCTCTCCTGCAGCAGTATGTACACTTCTCACAGTGCGAGGCAATGAGAAACCAGATCGTATTCATCCATTGCAAGGTGGTACTGGGTGGCATTACCCAGGCACCCACAAGCGCGTGGACAGTACACGCTCAGTGTCTGTGCCAGGATGGGTGCCACAAGTATCAACCAGCCTATCACGGCAACGGTTCTTCAAGGTTATAGGTGGGTGCATGCCCGAGGTCGAGGATGTTATGAAGAGAATCCTCGAAGACATGGGTTGGCTGGAGGACAAGGATCCAAGCACTTCACACTGTCAGACTGATTTTCATTCCCAAGGGAATCACTCAAACCTCTGGAACCTCTGCTGGACATGGGCTGTCAAAGCCCGTGTGTCAGAGAACAAGCTCGTCTTCTGGCAGCGAATCAACCATTTCCAGGAATGCAGGTACCTTGCAACTCAGACACTTGTCTGAAAGCAGTCTCCAAACTCCAATATAGTTGACTGTGACAATGGCAGTACTCTCTAGCACGGCATTGTGAGTGGAGTAGAACACTCTGCACGATTATCGGTAGCAAACCCAAGAGTAGTTCCATCTGTGAGAAGTGCAGGAATCTGACCAGGAAAGATCTCCTGAAAAGTCATCTTGAGAGGCATTTTGACATATTCAAACAAACTCAGCTTGCCAGGTACTTTCAGTGCATGCCTACCTCCTTCGCACTACCCCGGGAGTTTGACACTTTTGAGAAGACTTTTGTTGCAGCAGCAACAGGAATTGACCATGGTCCATCCTCCAAGCCACGGCATCCATTCCAGGTACTCCCTGTAGCTCAAGCACACACGCACCACTCTCTCTCTCTCCCTCTCCGGGCTGTATGATTCAGTAATAATTGTCCTTAATACCCAATACAGCAAGCTCAGGGGATTGGTGATATCTGGCTGTGCTTCATTGCATGCTCACATCACAGTGTTTCCCAGTGAAGGGGGAACTTGAACATGTGCGCTGGATTGGATCCATGAAAGCACCTCAGCAGCTTGCTGGAAAGTTGACCATCTCATTTAGATGTACACAGCTATACAGAACTCTGTTCCTTTGGGTTGCCCCTGACATAATGATCGAGAGAACTCATTCCAGGATGTGAAGATCCTGCACACTACAAATTGAACTTGAATATATGAGAGCTCAGACACAAATATGTCAACCACAGGCTGTCACGTAATAACTGTTTCACCTGTACTGTGCTATTCACGATAAACCATCCGTACAGGTGTTATCTACTACTGAGAGGAGTGTTTCACCATTGGACATTTTCTTGCTACCGCGTCAGCTAGATATGAACTTGATACTCTACGTGGGTAGTGAACTGTTGTTTCCACCCGTAGCTGCTCGCATGCGCGCGCCAAGCAGGGCGTACATATCGGTTCATTCAATCACAATGCATTTGTATGAGACTTGTGTTCAAACTTTCATCGACCCTCGTAGTCGCCATTTTTCACTGTCTATTCTCACAGTCGGCAATAGTACTTCGAGTATTGTGCTAACAATACTTGCAAGGTAAGATGTTGTGTGCATTCCAACGTTCACAATGCCCGGCTCGAGCCGTGTTCTTCTACCACTCGACACAACTAACTTCATCTCTGCTTCCAACTTCACAAGATAAGCATGGAATAGTATTCTATTTATGCTGTGATATGGAGGTATTTGCTTTGACTAGGGATTCTGAATTAGGAATTCGCAGTGCGAAACACGATGAATGTGCAGAACGTCACGTAACTCTTCCGCTCCGCCTGTCATTTCCTCCCGATATGCTGATTCTACTCGAATTTGTGGCTGATGATGCTGCATGTATAGCGCCACACCTCTGGGCACCCACACGTGGGATGTCGATCCTAACCCCAGGCACTCTTCTTGCGATACGGTCGAACATTTGCATAAATGGAATGCGAACCGCGAACTATATGCCTCCGTAGCCCCTAGCTATGCTATTTCTTAGCTTGTGAAATGCCAGAATTCATTAGACTGAAGGTTTTACTCGGAAGGAGTGGCATTGTCCCGAGATTCCCGCACGTGTTGTACTCTCGCCATTTCTGACCTCGAATGATGTTCACTGGACACTTAAATTAAACCCCTTCACAACAACGGTTGCACGTGAATCGGTATCACGCGAGCTACAAGAAAAAGATCCAAAACGCATGCATCCACAGTCGCGGCTGCCATGCAGTCTACCACAAAGAAAACACCACGCGCGCAATCTGCAACAGCGGCCACACTTTGTAATGGATGTTTTCTGTAAAAAGTACCGGTTCTGCTTTTCCGCAGACTCGTGAAAAGCTGTACATGACTAACGCCATTTGTAAGCGACAACTGTTCTTCTGTCTGCATCAATAGTTGTCCAATACTGTCTTTCCAGGCCGTATCATCTCGCACAAGCGGTCTCGTACAACTTTCGCCGCTAAGACATGTAGTACTTGCAGCCTGTGTTTTGAACAAAAATATGAGTGGTCAATTACATTTGACTACCAGTGGATTTTGAGTTGCGTGTGTCGCATCAGCTGTCTGTCTCTCTGCAAAAGCAAATAGAAATTGGTCGACTAATCCTTATGCTCTAAACCACGTGACAGGGCTCCAAGATTGGGTCTCAAGTCCACTGTTCATCCATGAAATAGCTCACTGTCAACAGAGCAAGCAGACTTGCTCAGTGCTGAAATCTGGAATATTGAAAATTGCCAACAATTATGGTTTCCAAAGACACACTTTACATATAACCATGAGACTGTAAACCCACTCAGAATCTGAGCATTGCTGCTCTATGAGCAAGAATGCTTCCCCACATTGGGGCAACTGCTTGTTATGTTGTACTCTCTTCTATCACATAAGGCAGCCATTTGCGATGCGCAGTCTTGCAGATGACAAATGTGCTCTCATGATGACAATGCTATTCAGTAGCTTTTTACTGCTGCTCAATGTCAACAACTTTGACTTTGCCCTTCAAAAGAATCTTGCTGTCCATGTGTAAAATTAATGGTTTTGAATTGATTGCCTAGTTCATACATACTAAACAACACCCTTCATACCCAATACAGAGTATATATATATATATATATATATATGTATACTCATCTACATCATTTAACATGAAAAGTCTTGCTAACCTTTCACCTCAAGACTTGTTGCATGTGGACTACTCTATTCCACTATGGGCATCTACGAACCACTGACAAAACTATGCATGCACTTTACAACGGCCACACGCTGTTTGAAAGTGTTCATTGTATTATATACATTACGCTGTAGTGCTGAAGTCCAGATGAAACTTCGCAAGCTCTTCTCAGCATCTTTCAAAGATTGTTGCAAGAATAACAGAGCAGTCATTGTTATGCACAAAACAGGATAGCACTTGCTACACATGTCCTTACATACTACAGCAAATTGAATCTGCCCGCACCTCGCAGGATCAGATATAAATCAAATGAATTTGTAAAATACCACTGTGCCTACCCTGATGGTCTGTCAATCTTAAGGTGCCACGCACCACTGGTCCACCTATCCAGCACTGTGGATTATGGCGTATGCCACATCTATGTCCTTCAATTTTGTCCTTCACCATACTGTATCCTAGATGTCACCATACGATGCTTCGGCATTATGAGATTGCATTCCAAAAAGTAATCCAAAGTAAAATCAGTTCCCAGATGCCAGTTATTAATTTGAGC
The DNA here is from genome assembly GCA_032356285.1 of Smithsoniella earleae. NCBI lineage: Eukaryota > Viridiplantae > Chlorophyta > Ulvophyceae > Smithsoniella > Smithsoniella earleae. The sequence goes on along the minus strand of JAULKQ010026858.1, from coordinate 7,507 downwards.
TGTCCACACAAGTCTTATAGAGAACTTAAATCGGTCGATATTTTGAGCCCACTAAGGAACATAGGGTATGAAAGTTGTTGGTCCTGTGGATAAAATCATGCAGAGCTGTTTCAGAAAGTATGCATAAATAATGTGGGAAGTTTCTTCAATAGTGTAACAAACGAATGAATGTGCCTGAAGCAGCCCTCATGGGACATTTAACCCAATGTGATGAGACCAGTTCAGACCTGAACTTCCCGCAAGTATTATCAGGTTCGCTAAGAAATGAGAAGAGAAACGTGGTAGAATAAGTCCAGGAGCTGTTCTGGGAACGAGAAATGTTAGGAATGTGAGAAATGTTGCGTCCTGTTCACAGGTGCTTTGCTCTTCATGCGGACATGTGAGATGAAGCACTAAATTGTTGGTCCCCAAGAAGGAAGTTTTTGGGGCCATTGAATGGCATTTATAAGGTTCTAGTTGTATTCGTGTTCAGCGTGAATAAACACTGCTCATGTAATAGTGCCGAAAGTTGGCACCCTCTTTTCATATGATACACATGTGACTGCTCCTCATCTATTACGAGAGAGTATGTGCAAATACCGATGAAACTCCCCATGAGCCTCTCTGGTGGCAGAAGTCCTCCCCTATTACCACATCGGGTAAATAACTACAATGAAGCAAACACACACAGCTTTAAATTAACAACCAACCGCACATTCAACCATGTTCTCTACAGCCCATGGTATTGCTATCTGCTGTACAAACAGTACTGAGAACTGTGTGTTTGCGGCTAGAAGTGTGGATAGTTTAAGAAAACAGAGGCACACATGCTTACGTCTCTGAGAAGAATGGAGCTTCCATGGACTATGATGGGGACATTTCCAAGGTGAATTATACGATTGAGCAACTCAGTCATACAGCTCAACATATCTGAGTAGAGTTGCAGATGCTGCAGGTCAATACTAGTCTATCAGCCAATTAACAGACATGTTTACTGTGTTTGTCCATTCATTTGTTTGCCCGATCAGAATCCTCACTAATTAGACGGTTAACGTGTGCAACTTCAAGCTAAAATTTTGTTCTCGCTTCCTTGATTGTAGGTGCAACCAGCTCAAGGTGGAGGATTGAACGTGTGGATTGTGAAGCCAACTACTCTCAGCCGTGGTCGTGGCATTCACCTGGTGGATGATATGTCCAAAGTTGTCTGCACCCAGCCTAGCATAATCCAACGTTACGTGACACATCCTTATCTCTACAGGGGGCACAAGTTCGACATACGATTGTACGGTACTATGCTTGAGAAATATTCTGCGTTCATGTCAATCTGATGCCATGTTAGAGAAAGTTTCTCAAGGCCATCCGCAATGGCTCGGATGTAGGCCTCTCTTTCAGCTTCATGACGTGCAATCTTCAACTGGGATTTCCATACAATCAGGTTTTCCAAGTATAATGTTCATGCAGGTATGTTCTGGTCACGTCCTTCAATCCCCTTGAAGCATTCATCTACAAGGTACTCCAAAGCATTCTTGAAAACACGGCTATCTTGATTCTTAAACTGCAATCCTTAGTGTCGTTATAGTGAGATCATTCTTGGTGCAGGATGGCTTTGCTAGGTTTTCTTTAGTGGCTTATACGAATGACGCTAAAGAGAGGGAAAATGCTTGGATTCATCTAACAAATTCAAGTATTCAAGCTGAAAACGTTCTAAGGTGTCAAAATCCACCAGATTTCTTGGCAGCGAGTGATGATCACAAGGCAGGTGCATCTAAGATGTCACTGGAGAGACTGTGGTCCCTGCTCTCAAAAGAAGGGATACACACTGGGAAGACTTGGCAGAACATTTGCCATGTTGTCCTTGCTGCCCTCTTCAGTGTTCAGGATGCAATCCCCCGTCAAGTACGTGTGTTCGTTAATCAATGGGTATCAGCCGTATCAAATGACCTATACATCGTAAGATCATCGAATATTTTGGCATGCATACTTTGGCGCATAGTTGAGCTGGCGTGTGCAGGTGAGCGCATTCGAACTTTTTGGAATAGATGTTATACTAGACCATGAGCAAAAGGTGTGGCTGTTGGAAGTGAATGCTAGCCCCTCATTAAACATGACAACGCCTTTGGACGAGGAATTGAAAACTCAAATGATTCGTGACGTTATCACCATTGTTGACCCCTTGCCATTCGACCGCGTTGCTCTATTACATGTGCTAACACGTCGCCAGAACCAACGAATTGGGGGCCGGCGGAAGACTCGAAGGCAAGGTGCGGGGGGACAACGCGAAGCATTTGTCTGGGTTGCACTTTGAGCTCAGGGCCTGCAAAGCTTCAAGTACTTTTGAGCCGTGTGTTATGGCTGGGCATTAGTGAGAGTCGTGGACATTGACATCTTGCATTCACCAATGGGTGTTGACTGTGATACATTGTCTTACAGGTGGGGGACTGCTAGCTGGTACAGAGGCAGAAGAGCGAGAGGTTCTGAACACAGATATGCACGCTATTTTGAAGGGGAAGGTACCTAGAGCAGTGGGTACAATGCCTGAGAATGTGGGGCTATTTCAACGCATTGCACCCTGCGCTTTGCTGCATCAATTCCAACGCATGAAAGGTTCTGGATAACAGTAAGACCTGAAGAAATACAGAAAGAAGAAGTAGCATCATCGATTTGCACAACGATGATACTTCAATGCCCCCCCATCTTGGGATGAACAAGTTTCTCGTGTTCAAATTAGATACACGAGCAGCAACAATAGAATAGAGGGGAACTATCGCATCCGTTCCACCTGTTCTGATTGCCATTTTCTAAAGCTAGCTCTTTCTTTCCTTGCCTGCTCTAATGCTGGCTTCAGTGCAACATGCTTCTTGACCCACGTGGCAAAGCGAACTGCAAGACGGAGCAACCTTTCGCAGCGAAAACAGACACATAGTTTTCAACAGTAATATCAAATTCCGGAACAATAATCATTCTTGTCTTGTTCACATCCATGTACTGCGCGAAAGACGTTCTTACCTTCCGGTGTGCGGATTTGGGCCGTAAGGGTTCGTACATTGCGAATAGGCAGAAAATCAACAAGCCCTTGGCCCCATACGAGCGTGTATTCATCAATCAGTCCGTGGACCCATGCTTCCTTCAACGTGGGAAGTGGAGCAGGACCACGAGCGACGCCGGCCCTGTCTCGATAGTACCAGATGTTCTTCTTGGTTGCATTCCTAACGTAATTGATCAAGAACTGTTCATTACTATCAGGGTAAATATCTCTTCCTTTGAAGTGCTCAGCGGGTGTTGGTGGCGCTTTCTTCTTCTCCGGGACAGGCACCTGAGGTGCTGCATCTTGTGACTCCGGGGTAGACATGGTGATAGATCACAACAGTTCAACCAACAAAGGAAAGAACGTGTATCGTTCAGAAGAAATAGTACTTTGTTGGCATACGGACGAAAACCCCTCTGTTGTTGATGAGGAGCTCAAGTGACTGGGACAAGTACGTGACGACAGGTGGCATAGGTTTCCGGATTCTGCCGAAGCAGCGACACGGAAATCCGATCGCTTGTGGGGGCGTGGCGCATCTTACGTCAAAATAGGCGCATAAGGGTGATCGGAACCGCAGTTACTCAACACTCAACATGAAAACATGGAAATGACGCGCGTAATACTACCAAATAAATCCACAACGCAGTTCATCTTAAACAATGACAAAGCAACAAGAAACAAAGCACACATACTTCCTAGAGCAACATAAATTGTGCATGCACGTACAACGGACTCTAGGTACAGATCACAGCGTGATTTCTAGCGTGCCCCTACATGAGGGTGCCCCACACAAGCAAGGGGTCAACTTGTGCCCCTCTTGGGCTCTGAATCTATAATCATACGTTATTTCCTGCCCCGCCTTGATATCTGTTTTCGCGAAAAACATCAGGTTAGGCTTGCCGTCCACCTCGATGATCTTGGAGTACATGCACGGCTCACAGCATGCGTTGGTGAACCTGGCAATTGCCCCAGCAACCGTGGCATCCACCACTACAGCCTCCGTCAACGCAAACAAATACACGTCGACTCCCTTCTTCTGGTAGCACTTCTCCTTGACGTCTTGAAGAGCAGGGCGCAACCCCTCCCCTCTGTACTCTATCATCATGCTATCCTGCAACCCAAACGACCCATTCAGAGTAAAACCTGAGACCCCTGGATCGACCATGAGAGTCTGCACGTACCTGGGGAATATCCTGAAGCGCAGTCAGCCCCCAGCCATGGATGCCGGACTTGTTGAATGTGATGCGTTCTCCCTCGGTAGCTTGGCACATTTTCACTTTGTCCCGTAAGCTTGGAATACCCAGGCGCCACGCACCACTGGGATGGGCTTGGCAATGCATCCCAAGTCGGCCCAGCACGCCCTCCTTCACAATAGACGGGAGAATCGATTTCGGCCCCGGCGGGCTGAGAGCTTTCACAAGCGCTTCGTCAACAACCGGGGTGTCTCCGGATGACTCACGCGAACCCTGGACCAGCTCCTCAACCTTCGTCTTGAGCTGCCAGAACGTCGCCCATTCCGCGGGGTGCCAGGAGCGAGAGTGCGGGACTTTGAACAGCGTCGAATTCGGCCCCGCGGTACCGCGCGCGACGTACGGCGTCGAGTCTATGTACGCGTGCTTACCGACGCGGTACTGGGGGCGGGAGGGCAGCGAGCGCGGCGGCGTCCTGTCCGGAGGTCGGTGCGGGTTGCCGGGCGGGAGAGTGGCTACAAGGGGCTTCGGGTCCGGCGGCGGCGCCGCAGCTACCGCCCCCCCCTTCCGCCGCGCCTGCTTGCATATTATGCATGTGCAATCCGGCCGGTGTCGCTTCCGCGTGGCCGTGTAGCCGGTGTCCACGGCGGGGCGCTCCGGTTTCTCGGCGATCGGTGATTCGGGAATCTTCTCCTGGAGCGCCGCCACCGCGGGGTTGGTGGTGTAGGTGGTTGTGCTGCGACGGTTCGGGAATCTTCTCCTGGACGCCATCCCCGTGGGCACCAGCGCGCTCTTGTTTATATCCAGCCCCATTTTGACCAGCCACTCGCCTACGGTCTGCCCTGCTTCGCCCGTGTCCGCCACCACGCGAATGCTGCCCTGCATGCGTCGCAGATCACGCAACCTTCATTGACAGGTGTGGAACTGTACAGTGGCGTCACCAGCGTCCCAGAAGGTACTCGAACCTTCCATTTTTTCGCCGCGCCTTTCCCGGACACGCGCTCGAACTCCGTCGGAGACATGCGCGCGCCGCCGTCCGTGACGATGACGGACTCCTTCACAAGCAATACGCCGCGGTTATTGTTACACATGACCTGGACCTGCGTGGGCGCGTGGAGCGCGCGTTCCGCAGCCTCGGCTTGCGCCTGCTCGAGCGCTTTCGCCGCATTTTCGCGCATGGTGAGCGCATGGACGGCGCGCGCATCCGAAGCTTCCTCGCGCCCGTTGGGATTCAGCCACCGCACAGGGTACAACGCAAAGTCAACCCACTGGTGCTCGCCGTCGTCGAACATGACGCGGTGGCGCTCCATGCATGTGTCGTACGAGTCGATGACGCCCTTGAACCACGTGTCGGTTTCTTCCCAGTACACTTCGACGCGCCATCCCGCGCCGGCGCCGCCGACGGGGATCGGCTCCCCGGACTCCGTCTTCACCGCCATCAAACTGGACGCCTTCGCGGTGCAATGGCGCCCGTTCGACGCCGCCGCGCCGCCGCGGGGCTTTGACGACGAGCCGTTACGCGCCGGCGACGCGGCGAGAGTCTGCGGCAGCGCGAGGAATGGAATCGACGCCCAATCGGACAGATGGGACCCCGGAAGCCACTGCAGCCGCCCTTCGCGTTCCTCGACTGCCAGGTCCAGCTCTTCCTCTTCGTCATCGTCGTGATACAGGACTATGTGCTTGCCGTCCCGGGGGCGCCACGCGATGACGTCGGCAGAATACCACATGGCGTCCTTCGGCCACAGGAGGCGCACTGCGCGGCCCAGCCATGACGCCGGGTTCGCGTGGTCGATCGGCTGCGCCTGGCCGGCATGCAGCGCGCTTATCGCGTCCTGCGTCGTATGCTCGAAGCTGTACCGCGCTAACTCCGTACCTACAGTAAATCTGACAGCTTATTCACTCAGCTTAACCCGCGCGGGTGCACAGTCCCTCCATAACTCAAATCTTTGGCGTTGGGCGGTGCCCACCTAACGGGACTATCGCGCTGAGCTGCGCCTTCCAGGTACCTCGCCCTGTCTCTATGACGGCGGGAGGGAGCAGATCTGCAGCCTCTGACCCGGCGCCCTCTTCATCTTCGTCAAGCGTAGATAGCGAGGTGCAGCTCTTGTCGACCTCGATTTTGGCAGGATCGGGGTCATCGGGGTTGACGGGATCGGCGGTGGCCTCAGGGGTAGCAAGGTCCGCCTCTGGCGGTACGATGGCGTCGGTGGCGGGCGCTGGGGTTTCCACCTGAGCCACCGGCGCCGCCGGCTGCGGCGTAACTGGGGTTGCGGTGTCTGGGGCTTCGTTGGTCCCGCGGTGGGCCTGCCATGCCTCCCACGCCCGGTTTGCCTCCCAGTTCTCCTTCAGCTTCGTCAGCGCCGCCCTGTCCAGGTTGTGCTTCGTCAACCAATCCTGCGAACGTGCGCCAGTGGCTGCAGGAGGTTCACAGAAAGCAAATCCATCAACGGTTGAAGCGCGCAGCTGTGCGCGCGCGAGTGCGACCGGGAACCTTCTAGAAGGTTCTAGAAGATTCGACGCGCACCTGCATGCAAACCGTGGGCTCCATGAGCCTCTCGTCGTAGTGGAACAGCGTCGCCTTCCACTTCTTGGCGTCTCCCTTCCCGCAGGCCTGCTCGAACCGACTGGGCGGGATTTCCGCGCCCTCGAACTGGACGCGCTGCTGGCGGATGTCCAGCACCGCCGTCCGTCCGGCACAGAAAATGGGAACATGTTCTGGAACGTTGGGGGGCAGATCGACCAGGTCTACCTTGGGAGGAGGGCCTTTCTTCATCGGGCGGGGCGGTGGCTTAGGTGCGCTAGGCTGCCGCCCCCGCCTCCTCTTGGGAGCCGCCGCCGCCTCTGCGGCTTTGGCTGCTGCACCTCCGCTCGTGTCAGACAGTGCTTGAACGGGGGGGTAGGGGTTGAAGTTGAACACACACCTGCTGCAGCCTTTGCTCGGACAACGTCAGCCTCTGCTGGGATCCACCACCCCTTCATGGTGAAGTAGCCGATGCCCGTGCCGTCTTTAGTTTGCTTCAGGCGGGCCCACGACTGGAGGCGGGACACCCCAGCCGGGGGGGCTGGCAGGGGGGCCGGTGGCGGCACCTGGTAGGGGAAGCCGTTGATCAGCTCTACAGGGTTGTGGCCCTGGCCTCCCCCATCAGCAGCCGATCTGTATCTGGCAAGGTGTAATCAGCAAGTAGGTTGCCATCCGGGCAGTAGGGGTGGGGGTGGGGGGGGGCGCACATGTAGTTGACCCCAGAGCCTGCAGGGTTGGGGGTGCAGTGCTTTTGGCACAACAGAATGGGGTGGAGGGGCATGTGTGGGCCAG
>JAULKQ010026747.1:0-32160 GCA_032356285.1 Smithsoniella earleae | reverse complement strand
GATCAATCCGACCATTTTTTTGGAAATAAAGGTATGCGTGCATACATTTGTTATACTAATGTTATGCAGGCATACTTTCACATGCCCGATAGTTTTAAAAACAGCTTCGTAATGTTGGGTTATTAATTACGATAAATAATGATTTATCAGTTTTTCGCAGTGCAATTTTTTGTGTAAATTATGCAAATACATGAATAAAGGCTTAAGAAGAACCTAGTAGACTGTGATTCAATTATTTAAAATTCAGGTCAGTATGGTGAATATGGAAAAATCTCTACTCAAACTAATTATCTGTCTTTTAATCCTTTTTTTGGGGTTTAACCAAGGGTTTTCACAAACCAAAGGTTTGATCTATAAGCCAGCTGGAACAGGAAAGGTGGTATTGGATCCTGATGGAAACGGTTACACTTCCAGCAGCAGTCAGGGTTTTATGACCAATGATGAAACTGAAAGCGAAATTCCTTATGTCCCACTTCCAAGTGTTGGGGCTCTTGCCGAACCTGATAGCGACCTTGGCCCGGGACCTTCTTGTGGATTCACTGACCTGGTCAAGTCGGACGAAAATAATACTGTTTACACTTATCTCGATGGGAGTGATAATTTGATGTTTCGCTTTAGGTTGGGGGGTACTGCGGAAAATTCCAAAGGGTATTCTATTCTCATAGATATTGATGAAAAATTTGGAGCTACAGGCGCGAATCCTGACCCAAACTATGTAGCAGGAAACCCTGGTTTTGAGATAGAGATAGTTCTAAGGACTAATTTCAGCGTATCGTTATATGATATAGATGGTAGTACAGATCCGGGTACTGCCAAAGTAGAATTGGCTTATAATGATTATGCGCAGAAATCTATTGCCTTGTCTGAGATATGTGGTGATGATGACTACTTTTATGATTTTTATATGCCTTTTAGTCACCTGACCACACACTTTGGGATAGATACCAACACCCCACTGAGGATGGTCGGCAATACCGTTATCAACCCAAAAGCCGCTACAGGGAACAATGGTATATCCGACCTGGGGGGGATAGATGACAGGGATGGTATTACCGATAACCTGTGGGGACAATTAATTGATGTGTTTCCACCTACAAGTGCTTCCGCCATAGGTACACCGGGAGCCACTATGCCGCCACGGGCTACTTGTCCGTCTATTGATGCACCGATAGCCATTGGTGCTACTACAGTATCAGGTACTTCCACCGAAGTAGAAAATGCTGTTATAGATGTTTATATTAATGGCGTATTTGAAGTTTCAGGCTTAGTGGATGTTTCGGGCAATTGGTCAGTGACGACCACAACACTGGCCTTGAGCGATACAATAACCGCAACGGCTGAAGTTCCAGCCACCGCTGGAACAGAAAAATCTACTTCCATAGCCAATTGCAATCCCGTTTCTGTAGGAGGGGAGTGTTCCACAACTCCTACCAGTGCGAACTTAGTTTGTGCAGATACTGATCGAAGAATTGTGGTGGGCAGCTTACCTACCGGTGCTACGGTCGAGTTCTTCCAAGTGGGAACAGGTTCTGTTGGCACTGCTGTTGAGGACGGAACTACCGGTGCTTATGCCTATAGTTGTAATGGTAACTTCAATACCAGCAATTGCAACCAAGGGGGTGGTTGTGGGGTGCCTCTGAGCGGTGTTTACTATTACACCGTTACAGAAAGTGGTAAATGTGCCTCTAAACCTTCACCGTTTATTTGTATTTCAGGAACAACCGCATCCGAAACACCAACGATTTCAACCTCTGAAGCTGTTGAAACCACTAACACGATTGACGGAACACTGGCTGGAACTCCATCGGGAACAGCCACGGTTACGCTTTATATCAACGGAGTTGCTTCAGCTTTTTCCACAACAACTACAAACACAAGCTTCTCTATTTCCGGAATCACTGGTCTATCTATTGGCGATGTACTTCATGTATTGAATCAGGAAGCAAGTGAGTGCCCGGCGGAATCTGGAACACTTACAGTTGTGGCCAAATCAGTGGCCCCTATCATTTTGGGTGAGTTTTGTATCGAAGCTGCAGGTTCGGTCTCTGAAGTAAGTGGGATATCTTCAGAAGATGAAAATAGTGTGATTAAGATATATACAGGAGCTGCCGGGTCGGAATCCTACACAGGGCAATCCGCATTGGTAAATAGTGTCGGGGCATGGACGGTAACAGGACTCAATATTGGCATTACCAACCGTATCAGTGCAACAGCACAAACCAGCGGCGAATTGGAAAGTGATTTTTCAGAAGGAGTAAATGTAAATACTAAAACACCAGACCCGTTGAATGCTTTAGAGATCACCAGTGACCCCACAGAAGGTGATGCAACTATTTCAGGTACGGCAACAGTTTCGGCAAACGATGTGGTCATTCAATTGTATATCGATGGAACGGCTATAGAAGGAGCCACGGCAACTATAGCCGGGGATTTAGCGAATGCGGGGATTCAGGTAGCTACATGGACCATCACAGGGTTGGATACCCCTTTTGACAAACTTTATGCGGAAGGTGTAGCTACTGTGACAGCTGAAGCTCAGGCCTCAGCCACTTGCGAAAGCGACCCATCTGCCCCAAAAACAATTGCTTGTTTGCCACCTACAACTCAAACTTTTTCAGCCACAAGTGCCACTACTATCTGTGAAAATGAAACTATAGACTTTCAAATTGATGGTAGTGAAAACCTAATCGTGTATGAACTGATTGATCAGGCTGGAAATGGTGCAGGGCCAGCACTTTTGGGAGATGGAGGGATACTTTCAGTAACATCTTTTGGCTTGTCTGCAACAGTTGACAATATAAGGGTCAAAGCCCAGAAAATTGGAATCAGTTGTGACAATATTTTCACACCTGCTGTACCTGTTGACATAAAACCAGTTCCAGTTGTGTCACTGGGAGCTACAGCTTTGCAGGTGTGTAAAGGCACTACTTCGGTCGATTTTGCTTATACAATCACCGCCAATGGCCCAGCCATTGATTATAGTATCGATTTTGATGCAGCAGCGGAGGCGGCAGGTGCTACAGGATTTGTAGATGTAGTTCAAAATACGTCAGTGGCCAGTCCCATTTCTATTACTGTACCAGCGGATGCCCCTGCCGGTATTTACAATGCCACTTTTGTAGTAAGGAATTCAAATTCCCTTGTTTGCACCAGTGAAGCAAAAGCATTCACTATTGAGGTGCTTGATCCTTCCTTCAGTACCGTAACTCCTACAAATCCTTCTTCTTGTGCTGTTGATGATGGAACCCTCACCATCGGGGGATTAGAACCATCCACGTCTTTTGACGCATTAGACTATAAAAAAAATGGGGTAACAGTGAACCACGGAAGCTTTAGTTCCGATGTGAGTGGTGAATATGAAATAGCTGGTTTGGGTACTGGCTCCTATACTGATTTTGTTGTAACTAAAGGAAGTTGCGCTTCAGCAGTTTTCAGCGGGCCTGTTGACCTGACCATAGCAACTATACCAACCATTACCCTTGGTGCCAACCCCGAGATTTGTGAAGGGGAAACCAGTGCAACATTGAGCTATGGAGCTACGACAAATTCACCTGATTTGTACAGTATTGATTTTAGTACAGCTGCGAATGCTGCGGGATTGTCGGATGTGGTGGATGCTACATTAAATCCGGGAAGTATCGTAATCAATACGACAGGGGTTTCGGCAAATGTGTACAGTGGTTCTTTGACTGTTAGCAATTCCGGAACTTCATGTGTAAGTACCCCATATAATATCACTGTTACAATCAAGGCACTGCCAGGTGCCCCAACAGGTAGTGCTTCCCAAAGTTTTTGTAGTGGGGATAGTCCTACAGTGGCCAACCTCTCAGCAAGTGGTACATCTAGTCAATGGTATGATGCTGCCTCAGCTGGAAGCCTATTGTCAGGAAGTACTCCCCTGGTGAATGGCACCCACTACTATGCCAGTCAGACAAGTAATGGATGTGAATCAGCCACAAGGCTGGATGTTACAGCTACCGTCAACACCACCCCAGGAGCCCCAACAGGTAGTGCCTCCCAAAGTTTTTGCAGTGGGGATAGTCCTACAGTGGCCAACCTCTCAGCAAGTGGTACATCTATTCAGTGGTATGATGCTGCTTCAGCAGGAAACTTGTTGGCAAGTGGAACTGCCTTGGTAAGTGGAAACCACTACTATGCCAGCCAAACAGAAAACGGATGTGAATCGTCCACCAGATTGGATGTAACAGCCACTGTTAATGATAATCCTGATATTACTTTGGGCACTAACCCATCCGTTGGCCAGGGGTCAACCTCGGCAGATTTGAGTTACTCTGCCACGAGCAACAGCCCTGATCAATACACAATTGATTATGACAATGACGCCAATATAGCTGGCTTTACAGATATTGTTACCCCCACAACTTTGACAGCATCAGCAATCACCCTGGTGGTGCCTGGAGCGGCGGCAGCTGCCACGTACAATGGTTCATTAACCGTCATCAATAGCAGCACCGGATGCCCTTCTACGCCTGTTGCATTTACAGTGACCATTACAAGCGGTGGACCCACTGAAATATGCAACAATGGAATTGATGATGATGGGGATGGTTTGATAGATTGCTACGACCCGGATTGTTATGGTACCGGCAATTGCGCAGATTTTTTCTATGGCCAGAACACACCTACCTGTTTTAACCCACCTGCAGTCCTTCCAACTTTTACTTTGGAGGAAGTGTACCGATCGGATGGTACGAATTATGGTTTTGATCAACGATCGGGTGTAATGATAGGGGATATGGATGGTGACGGAGTGTCCGAATTGGTAACCAAAGACCGTTCAACAGGAAAGATTTTAATCTTCAATGGATTAAATGGGGCCATCAAGCAAGTGATTAACGAAACAGCCAATACACACCAATTTAGTATGGTGGCGTTAGGTGATGTGGATTCGGATGGCAATGGTGATGTTTTTGTAATAGAAGGATCTAACCTTAGAAGATATGAATATGATCCGTCTGCGGGGCTTACCAACACGAACGGCCCTATATGGACACGATCTGTTCAGGGATCAAGTATTTCACAGGCCTCTCCGCAGTTGGCTGACTTTGATGAAGATGGTTCACCTGAAGTTTACATTGGATCTAATATAGTGAATGCCGAAACTGGTGTGCGCTTGGTTTCATCCAATTCTATCAATGCCGGCCTGCTAAGCACTGGGGGTGACAGACTACCTTTGGCCTATAACATTTTTGATCAGGGAGACACCAATCCACAGACGGGCTCTCCTTTTGGGCCTGAAGCTGACGGATTGGAATTTATCGCTGGAAACCATGTGTACGTAGTGGACGTGGGTAACGGCACGACTGATAATGGCTCCTTCACCCTTGTCGCTGAATTAACCGGGGACGATATAGGGGATGGGTTCGTTTCACTGGGGGATTTAAACAATGACAATGAGGTTGATATTATCGTCACTGCAGCAGGTTTTATATTCGCCTGGGATCCCCGGTTGGAAACCCAGCTGGGTACCACTTATGACATACCAAATACATCTCACGGTGGAAAAGCCAATGTAGGGGACTTTGACAATGATGGCATAGTGGATATCGGGTTTGCTGGAAGAAACACCTACATAGTGTTAGAATTTGATGAAGCAGGGAATACATTTAATGTGAAGTGGAGCAAAACGGGGCTCGATGATGGTTCGCAAAGAACTGGAAGCACACTATATGATTTTGAAGGGGATGGAATAGCTGAAGTGGTTTATAGTGAAGAAGCATACTTGTATATATATAGCGGATTGGATGGAACAGAATTGGCGAGAATAGAATCTTTTGCAGGTACCAGGGTTGAATACCCACTGGTTGCAGATGTGAACGACGATGGACAAGCGGAAATAATTGTGACGGCCCAGGAGGCTAATGGACCCGGTGCTAGTGGGGTAAATGACTATTTTGCCGTTTATAAATCGGCCAATACATCTTGGGTAGCCGCCCGGGAGGTTTGGAACCAGCACGGTTATCATGTGACCAATGTAAACGATGACCTTACCATTCCCCAATTTCAGCAGGATATTTTCCACCCCCAATTTGGTGGATCGCTCAATGGCTTCTTGGTGCAAACAACTTATGTGGATGCTTCGGGTAATCCAACTTACGCGACACCTGATTTGGTAGTAACCACAGCCAGTGTGAACCAAAATTGTGGTACTACCAACAACGGAATAGATATTTCGGTTACCGTGCAAAACCAGGGAGACTGGAAGTCTCCGGCGAAAACACCGGTGACCATTTATGATGCCGACCCTTATGCGGGTGCAGCCAATGTGATTGACACGCTACATATCCCAATCAATATGAATGTAGGGGTAATCCGAACCATGACCACAACAGTGGCTGACGATGGCCAGGATTTTACGCTATATGTATTGGTGAACCACAACCCTTATCAATCTGGTACCATGACACCAATTGCTACTCCATTGACAGCTGGAGAGACCAATACCTCTGTAAACGAGTGCGATTTCACCAACAACAGCTTTAGCCAGGCCATCACGAACTGCAACTCAGAACCTACAATTACAGATGTGAATGTCAATGTAAATGAAGACAATACCTATACTTTTTCTGATACCGACTTTAGCACTGTGTTTACCGATACCGATGGTGAAACTATTGATAGAATTCAAATAACATCTTTGCCATTGGTCAGTGAGGGCATTTTGTATTTAAGCGGGGTAGCCGTTACTGCCTTGGATGAAATAGCATTTGCTGATCTGGGCAACATAACCTTTGAACCTGTTGAAGATTTCAATGGCGTGGTTACTTTTGGTTGGAATGCCCATGACGGTACAGAATATGCTTTGGCAGGAGCCAATATCAATATAACCGTTGACCCTGTTAATGACAACCCAACCCTTAGCCTTGATGCCAACAATTCCGGGGGTGGGGCAGATGATGGGGGTTTTGAATCGACCTTCACAGAAGGAGATGCTGCCTTATCCATTGCAGACGTAGATGTTTCACTTACTGATATAGATGATACTCAGTTATCGTCCATCACTATCCAGACTGGTGGTGTGCTGGACCCGGCTTTTGAAGAAATAGAAATCGGAGGGGGCACTTTTCCCTTAGATGCAGATTTGAGCGCAACTGCTACCGTTGGCAGTACCACTTTCCTTATTGACTATAACAGTGGTACGGGTTTGTTTACCATTACCAACAATGCCGGAGGGGATTTTGTCCTAGCTGACGCTATTTCTTTGATCAATAGTATCACGTACCTACATACCGACAATGGGAACCCGTCAGAAGGTGCCAGGACTTTGTCAATCATCGCAAATGATGGGGATGGAAATTCAAACACGGTAGTTTCTACCATCACCGTAGTGGCTCAAAATGACAACCCGGTTGCTGTAGATGACCTCAACAATTCGGTAGAAGAAGATGGGACTTTGAACATAAGCCTGGTCACGGCGAACGACACGGATGTAGATGGTACCATTGATCCTTCTACCATTATCCTCATTGATCCAACAAACGCCAGCAATACCGCAGCAGTAGGAGTGCCCCTGACAGTAGCTGGTGTTGGTACCTATACGGCAGATGCAAGTGGCAATGTTACTTTTACAGCTGCTTCTGGCTATTCCGGAAATGCAGACGTGTTCTATACAGTTGAAGACAACCTTGGGGCAGTGTCCAACCAGGGGAATATTGGTATAGAGGTCTTTGCCCGACCGACCATTACCCTTGGGGCAAACCCGTCCGTTTGTGAAGGTTCAGCAAGTGCATCTTTAACTTTTAGTGCCACTACAGGTGGGGCGGACGAATACAGCATTGACTATGCCGATGCATCATTTACTGACGTAGTGAATGCCGCCATACCGATCAGCCCGTTTGCATTGTCAATTCCCGGAGGGGCTACAGAAGGTGTGTACAATGCAACCTTGACGGTAAGGAACAGCACTAATGGAATAGTGAGTAATGGTTATCCCATCACAATCACCATTAAAGACACACCTTCAATTGCAGCTACGCCGACCAATCCCACGACCTGCTCTGGTACCGATGGTAGCATTGCCATTTCAGGTGTAAAAAACTCCACCACCTACAGCGTGTCTTATACTAAAGGGGGGACTACCATCAATACCTCTATCACATCAGGAGGATCTGGAAATAGTCTTTCTATAACAGGGCTTTCTGCAGGTACCTTCACCAATATTTTGGTGTCCACCGGAGGTTGTCCTTCCAATACCATCGCC
The DNA here is from genome assembly GCA_032356285.1 of Smithsoniella earleae. Lineage (NCBI taxonomy): Eukaryota > Viridiplantae > Chlorophyta > Ulvophyceae > Smithsoniella > Smithsoniella earleae. The sequence goes on along the minus strand of JAULKQ010026747.1, from coordinate 23,939 downwards.
TCTGTTGAACTTTCAGACCCTACACCAGCCAGTATTTCGTTGGGAACGCAATCTAACCCATCCACTTGTAACGGGGCAAATGGAACCATAACACTGGCAGGAATGGAAGTGAGTGTAAACTATACCCTTAACTATCAGAAAAATGGATCTGCAGTATCGACAAGTATAATGTCTGATGGAAGTGGCAATTATACCATTTCAGGGTTGACTTCCGGTATCTACGAAAACTTTTCAGTAGTCCGGTTAGGGTGCACTTCCAATACGGTTCCTGGCCCGGTCGTGTTGAGTGATCCTGCCGGTCCTACTATTGTGTATGACAGTGACCAGGATCCTGCTTCCTGCTCTTCAACTGATGGGTTTATCATTCTGAGCAGTTTAACTGCAGGAAGGGATTATGTATATTCCTATACCAAGAATTCTGTGACCACAACCGGAACCCTGACTGCTGACGCAATGGGTAAGATAAAAATTGACAATTTACCCGCAGGCAGTTATTCGAGTGTGTTTGTAGATGATGCCATCACAGGTTGCCAGTCCAATGTAATAGCCAGCATAGTATTAAACCCACCTGATATCGTATTGGGAACGGTTCAGAATGCTACCACTTGCTCAGGGACGGAAGGTTCAATTCAAATCACAAGCCTGGCAGCCAATACCCAATATTTATTGGACTATACGGTTGATGCTGTACCCGTGGCGTCAGCAACCATTACAGCCAATGCCAGTGGAGCCTATGTGATCAGCGGATTGGGTGCCGGCAGCTATACCGACATCCGGTTTACCAACAATGGTTGCGTTACCAATTCATTGAGTACTACGATTACCGAGCCAACACCAGCCACTATCGTACAGGGAACGGTTACAAACCCCACCACATGCGGTGGAACAGACGGGATTATCCAAATAACGGGACTTGCAACAAGTGCTACTTATACGGTAGATTATCTGGATGATGCCGTTCCGGTAAGTGTCAATTTGGGGTCAAATGGGGCTGGCGTACTTGACATAAGTGGTTTGAACGCTGGAAACTACACCAATATAACCGTCACCAAAGATAATTGCCAGTCCAACGTAATTGCGGGTGTTACCTTAAATGACCCGGTTTCTCCTGCTATTACTTTAGGTGGAAATCCCGAAGAGTGTGCCGGGACTTCCAACACCACTATAAGTTATACGGTTGATTCAGGTAGCCCAAACCGCTATAGCATAGACTTTGATCCAGCGGCCAATACTGCAGGTTTTGTGGATGTATCTGATGTTGCTCTTCCTTCCGGAAGTATCAACATAGTAATAGGTTCGGGTGTTGCTGCTACTTATAATGCTTCTTTGACAGTTACTGATAATACCACCGGATGTGAAAGTGTAGCTTACCCAATTACCATCACAATTCAAGCAAATCCTACAATAACACTTGGGGCGAACCCGGAAGCCTGTCGGGGTGATCTTTCTACAAACCTAACCTATTCTGCCACCAGTGGTAGTCCGGATAGGTACACCATAGACTTTAATGCTGCGGCAGAAGCCCAGGGATTTGTTGATGTAGTCAACAGTAGTTTAGGGGCCAGCCCAATTGTTATTGATGTTCCGGTGGCAGTTGCCGTTGGAAACTATAATGCTGTTCTTAAAGTAATCAATTCATCAACTGGGTGCGAGAGTACCAATACTGGGTTTCAGATTGTAATAAACCAGAAGCCAACCATTACTCTGGGTGCAAACCCCGAAGTATGCCAGGGGGAAACTAGTGCCGCACTGACCTATTCGGCCACCACGGCTAGCCCGGATCAGTACAGCATTTCTTTTAGTGCAGCCGCCAAAGGCGCTGGCTTTGTGGACGTATCTGCTAACAACCTTCCGGTTGGGCAGATTGATATTACCGTACCCGGGGCTGTTGCCTCCGGCAATTACAATGCAACAGTAAATGTAATCAACAGCACTACAGGATGTATCAGCGACAGCAAATCGATTATTGTAGTCGTTAATCCTACTCCCGATATAACCCTTGGAGGTAACATTACAGTTTGTGCCGGGACAACCAGTGAGAACCTTTCATACTCATCGTTGAGCGGTGGGGCAGATCAATACAGTATAGATTTTGACGGGACAGCTGAAGGCCAGGGATTTTCGGATGTTGTAAATGCTACACTTCCTTCCAGTCCTATTGTAGTAGCCATTCCCTCGGGTGCATCAATGGGGACTTACAACGTCAATCTGATAGTGACCAATAGTACCACAGGATGTATAAGTACTTCCAAGGCATTTACAGTTACCATCAATGACAATCCAACTTTCACTCTGGGGGCTAACCCGGAAGTATGCAAAGGGGAGACTGCAGCAGATTTAAGTTTTACAACTTCAGCTGGCAGCCCTGACAGGTACACCATAAACTTCAATACTGTGGCTGAAGGCCAAGGGTTTGTAGATGTGGTAGATCAGGCCCTGGGTGCTAGCCCCATCAGCATTGTGGTGCCAGCTGCAGCAGCTGTGAATGAGTACAATGCGACCATTACTTTCAACAACAGTACTACCGGATGTTCAAGTGGTGCCTCGGCATTTACGTTAAAGGTGAATGCCAACCCAACGATTTCTATAGGTGCCGATCCTGAATTTTGCGAAGGGGAAACTTCGGGAAATATTCCATATTCTGCCACTACTGGTTCTCCTGACCTTTATTCTATAGATTTTGCAGATGCCGGGTTTACAGATATAGTGGATCAGCCCATCACACCAAGTCAATTGGCTTTTGCTATCCCTGGAGCTACAACGGATGGAAGCTATGCTGCCACACTTACCGTTAAAAATTCAACAACTGGCTGTGAAAGTGCCATTAAGGCTTTTAATGTCATCATTAAAAATACACCAGTTATTGGATCCAATCATTCAGACCCTTCTACTTGTGCGGGTACCGATGGAAGCATTACCTTGACTGGCCTGAACGATGCAGTCACTTATACATTGTCCTACAACCGGGATGGGTCGCCAGTTTCGACGAGCGCAACACCTTCTGGAGGTAATATCGTAATTGCCAGCCTGAGTGCAGCAAGTTACACCACCATAAAAGTGACAGAAGATGGCTGTGATAGCAATACAATTGATATTACGCTCAACGACCCTGCCACAGCTTCCATTTCATCCCCAGTTATAACACACCCCAACAGTTGTGGAGGAAATGATGGTAACATTACCATTGACACTGGTATTCCCTCTGCCATAAATTACACCGTTGACTACCTATTCAACAGTGCACCGGTTTCCAGAAGCATCAGCTCAGATGGTGCAGGTGAATTGGTTATTGGCACTTTGGAAGCAGGTCAATATGAGAACATTGAAGTATCCGCCAATTCATGCGAATCAAATGTGCTTTCTGGACCTTTTAACCTGAATGACCCTACAGCACCTATCATATCATTTAACAACGGTTCCAATACCCAGCCTGCTACATGCGGGGCAGGCGGTGATGGTGTGATCGTCTTATTTGGAACAGATGACAATGTCAGTTACAACTATCAATATACTTATCAAGGATCTCTTGTCACCGGAACAACTACTTCAGAGGCTACCGGTAATCAGTTAAACATTACCGGATTAAATGCGGGAACCTATACGGATATATCGCTGATAGTTTCTTCATGCCAATCCAACACTTTACCAAGTATTATTTTAAATCCGCCTGATATTTCTTTGGGAACTACTACAAATCCTACCACATGTTCGGGCAGTCAAGGTTCGATACAAATCGTAGGTTTTGCAGCGAACACAACGTATGCGTTGACTTATGAACTGGACGGCAGTCCGGTGAATGCAGGTAATATTACTTCAGATTCTAACGGTGAATATGTGCTGAGCGGTCTGACAGCCGGGGCTTATACGAATATTATTGCTGAAAACAGCGGATGTCCAACAAGCCCGCCATTATCTGCAACTTTAACCGATCCGGCTTCCCCTGTAGTTGCAGAAGGTACCCACACCAACCCGACAACCTGTGGTGGTACCCAGGGTGTTATTCAAATCAATTCATTGATTGCTTCAACCGCTTACAGTGTGAGTTATACAATCAATGGAGCTACCACCACAACCTCCAAAACATCTAACAGCTCGGGTGTAATTGACATAACCGGTTTGGGAGCAGGATCATATACGAATATTACTGCTTCAATCAACAGTTGTGAATCCAATACCTTAAGCGTTACCTTATCTGATCCGGCTAAACCAACATTTTCTTTGGCAGATACCAACCCTCAGGTTTGTGAAGGGACTTTAAGTGCGGATGTGTTATATACGATAACATCCGGGAGCGCAGACACCTATAGTATATCATTTGATGGCACTGCTACTGCTCAGGGTTTTGTAGCAATCACAGACGCTACACTGAGTGGGGGCACAATAACCATCGATATACCTGCATCAGCTGAGCCAAGATCCTATAGTGCCTTTGTTACCATAAAAAATAGTACAACCGGATGTCAAAGTAATTCAACGGCAGTTTCTTTATTAGTCGATTATGAACCCACAGTTACTCTCAGCAGCATACCTGAAATTTGCCTGGGGGAATTGGAGGCATTGCTTACTTATGCGGATACCTCGGAAGGTACAGACAAGTACAATATTGTATTCGATGCTGTGGCAATTAGTGCCGGGTTTGCCGATGTTAGCTCTGCGACTTTAACCGTTGAAAACCCGATTTCAATTGCGGTACCAAATACAGCTACTTTTGGCACCTATAATGCGGTATTTACCGTTGAAAATTCCACCAGCGGTTGTGTTAGCCAGGATTACCCCATCAGCATAGTAATCAATGACAATCCTGACATTACCCTGGGTACAAATCCCGAAGTATGTGCAGGGGAAACCTCTGTATCAATAAGCTATTCAGCTACAGCTAATAGCCCTGATCAATACACCATTAATTATGATGTGACCGCTGAAGGGCAGGGTTTTGCAGACGTGGCTACTACGACACTACCGGTAAGTCCTATTGGACTGATTGTGCCGGCAGGTGCTGCTTCTGGTATTTATAATGCCAACCTGATTGTTTCAAACAGTTCTACGGGTTGTGAAAGCACGACCAAAGCATTTACTGTAACCATACATGCATACCCTTCTATACCTACGGTAAATTCTCAGGTTACCAATAATCCAACACCAGTAATCACAGGAAGTGCCGATAACGGTACCAATGTGACCATCATCGTAGGAGGGGCTACCTATACTCAAGTAGCTGGAGCCTCGGGCTGGTCTGTCGATACCGGTTCGGACACACCAGACAGTGGTACTTTTTCACCCAATACGAATGGAACCAACGAGGTACAGGTATCCAGCGAGCTTAATGGCTGTGCAGTAAATGACAGCTCCTCCGATGAAATTATTATTGATACTACATTTCCCGCCATACCTACAGTGAATAGCCAGGTGACAAACAATACCAACCCAACTTTAACAGGTAAAGCGGAAGCGGGCTCGACAGTTACGGTAGAAGTTGGAACTGCAACTTTTGTCGTTACTGCAAATGCAAGTGGTAGTTGGAGTGTTGATACCAATGTGGTTCCCAACACTGGCACATTCACTCCTGATGTAAACGGGGCTAATGAGGTAGTTGTAACCAGCACCGACAATGCAGGTAATAGCAGTTCTGATGTCACAAACCTTGAATTGGTAATAGACACAACCCCTCCTAATGCACCTACTGTGACCAGCCAGGTAACCAACAATACAACACCGGCAATTGCCGGTACAGCCGAGCCAGGCAGTACAGTGACGATTGTGGTGGCTGGTGCTACTTACATAACTACCGCCAATGCTGGAGGAAATTGGAGCGTAGACACAGAACTGGTTGCGCCTAATAGTGGTACGTTTGCACCAAATGTAAATGGAGCAAATGAAGTAGCGGTGACCAGTACCGATGAAGCCGGAAACAGTACTAATGATATAACAAACCTTGAATTGGTTATCGATACCACACCTCCTAATGTACCTACAGTGGTTAGTCAGGTTACCAATGACCCAACCCCGGAACTAAGTGGCAAGGCAGAAGCTAACTCCACAGTTTCTGTGGTAGTAGGGGGGGGTACCTTTACTACTACAGCAGATGGACTGGGTGATTGGACGATTGATACAGGGTTAGATACACCGGTTTCGGGTACTTTTAACCCCAATGTCAATGGTACCAATGAAGTAACAGTTACCAGCACGGATGAAGCTGGAAACAGTACCAATGACATAACAAGCCTGGAGTTGACAATTGATACAACCGCTCCTGAAGTTCCTACAGTGCAGCCACAGGTCACAAACAACTCGAACCCCACATTGACGGGCACTGCTGAACCAAACAGCAGTATAGAAGTGACGGTTGGAGGAGCAGTTTTTATCACCACTGCTGACGCTGGAGGTAATTGGAGTGTGGATACAAACGTGGCGCCAAATAGCGGTACTTTTTCACCCAATTTAAATGGGACAAATGAAGTAGAAGTCGCCAGTACCGATGAAGCTGGAAACAGTACTTCAGATGTTAGCACAGGAGAGTTGGTCATTGATACAACAGCACCTGCTATTCCAACAGTTAATGATTTGATTACCAATGACCCAACACCAATTTTGAATGGTACAGCCGAATCTGGTAGTACTGTGTTTATTACAGTTGGTGGGGCAGTTTATGAAACAGTGGCTGATGGCTCAGGAAATTGGGTATTGGATACTGAAAATGCAACCCCGAATACGGGTACCTTTTCACCAGATGTTAACGGAGCAAATGAAGTAGAAGTCACCAGTACCGATGAAGCGGGAAATAGTACCAATGATATTACAACACTGGAATTAACGATTGATACCACCGCGCCAAGCTTAACGATCGATGTAGTAGCGGGTGATGACATCATCAACGCAGTAGAGGATGACAGCCCCGTGACAATCAGCGGCACGACCGCAGGGGTAGAAGACGGCCAGTTAGTGACCATCAACTTGAATGGCGAAGTATATAGTGCAACAGTCACAGCAGGCACCTGGTCTGTAGACATCCCGGCAGTGGATGTGGAAAACCTGGCCCAGGGCACCAGCACCATTACCGCCGATGTGAGCGATGTGGCAGGCAACCCTGCCACCCAGGCCACCCGCGACATAGTCCATGACTCGGTAGCCCCAACGGTAGCCATCGATGTAGTAGCCGGAGATGACATCATCAACGCAGTAGAGGACGACAGCCCCGTGACAATCAGCGGCACGACCGCAGGGGTAGAAGACGGCCAGGTAGTGACCATCGACCTGAACGGTCAGAGCTACAGTGCAACAGTAACAGCCGGAGTATGGTCGGTAGATATTCCCGCAGTGGATGTACAGGCCCTGGATGAAACCGAAGCGATGACTGTTACGGTCAATGACCTTGCCGGCAACCCATCGGCACCAGCAGTCAAAACGATTACCCATGATGCCACCGCCCCAACCTTGACCATTGACGTAGTGGCAGGTGATGACATCATCAATGCCGTAGAAGACGACAGCCCTGTTACGGTAAGTGGTACCACAGATGCCGAAGACGGCCAGGTAGTAACGATAGATTTGAACGGCCAAACCTACAGTGCCACAGTAACAGCAGGCACCTGGTCAGTGGATATCCCGGCAGTGGATGCGCAGGCCTTGGATGAAACCGAAGCAATGACGGTAACCGTCAGTGACCTGGCAGGCAACCCATCGGCACCAGCAGTCAAAACCATCACCCATGATGCCACTGCCCCAACCTTGGCCATTGATGTAGTGGCTGGTGACGACATCATCAACGCAGTAGAGGACGACAACCCCGTGACAATCAGCGGAACAACAGATGCTGAAGACGGTCAGGTAGTGACCATCAACTTGAATGGCGAAGTTTACAGTGCCACAGTCACAGCCGGAGTATGGTCAGTAGATATCCCGACAGTGGATGCGCAGAACCTGGCCCAGGGCACCAGCACGATTACCGCCGATGTGAGTGATGTTGCAGGCAACCCGGCCACCCAGGCCACCCGCGACATAGTCCATGACTCGATCGCCCCAACGGTAGCCATCGATGTAGTAGCCGGTGATGACATCATCAACGCAGTAGAGGACGACAACCCCGTGACAATCAGCGGAACAACAGATGCCGAAGACGGGCAGGTGGTAACGATAGATTTGAACGGCCAAACCTATAGTGCAACAGTTACTGCAGGTACCTGGTCAGTGGATATTCCTGCAGTAGATGCGCAGGCTTTGGATGAAACCGAAGCGATGACGGTAACCGTCAGTGACCTTGCCGGCAACCCATCGGCACCAGCAGTCAAAACGATTACCCATGATGCCACCGCCCCAACCCTGGCCATTGATGTAGTGGCCGGTGACGACATCATCAATGCCGTAGAAGACGACAGCCCTGTTACGGTAAGTGGCACGACAGATGCCGAAGACGGCCAGGTAGTGACCATCAACCTGAACGGCCAAACCTATAGTGCGACAGTTACTGCAGGTACCTGGTCAGTGGATATTCCTGCAGTAGATGCGCAGGCCTTGGATGAAACCGAAGCGATGACGGTAACCGTCAGCGACCTTGCAGGCAACCCATCGGCACCAGTAGTCAAAACCATCATTCATGATGCAACAGCTCCTTCAATACCTACCGTGAATGCATTGAACACGGATGATACAACCCCTGTGATTTCGGGTACAGCAGATGCCGGAACGCAGGTAATAGTAGAAGTAGCAGGTGCTACTTATATACTTGTGGCCGATGCTTCTGGTAATTGGTCAATTGATACTGAAGTAGTTACTCCCGAGAGTGGGACTTTTTCTCCTAATGAGAACGGAGTAAATGAAGTAGTGGTAACCAGCACGGATGAGGCGGGCAATTCGTCATCAGATCAAACCTCAGGAGAACTTGTCATTGATAGGAACGATGCTCCTGTTGCCTCACCGGTTTCATTTACATTGGATGAAGACAATGTGGCCACTGGTAACATTTCAACAAATGTAACCGACCCTGAAAATCATCAATTGTCATTCACGCTTTTGACAACCCCTGATCCGGCAACAGAAGGTACCATGGTATTGAATACCGACGGTTCGTATGTGTTTACTCCTGTGGATAATTTCAATGGAACAGTAATGCTGACTTATGAAGTATGCGATAATGGAAACCCATCCTTGTGTGCCCAGGAAAGCATTACCATCAATGTAAATGCTGTCAATGACTTTCCGGTTGCAGTGGGAGAGACACTTTCTATTGATGAAGATAACTCTGGAAATGGTACATTGGCTGACAATGTAACTGATGAAGAAGGGCATGCCTTAACTTTTGGTCTAATAAGTGCTCCGGACCCCTCTACCGAGGGAACACTAACCTTGAATCCAGATGGTACATATTCATTTGTGCCGGTGGCAGACTTTAGTGGATCGTTGACATTTGTTTATGAAGTGTGTGATGATGGCAGTCCTTCAAGGTGTTCACAGGCTTCAGTGGCTATAGAAGTGAGCCCTGTGAATGATGCCCCTGTGGCAAATGATGATATATCCAGTGTGAACCCTGGAAATACAGTGGTGATACCTGTTTTAGCCAATGATTCGGACAAAGAAAATGATCAACTTACTGTTTCTCAAATTGTAAGCAATGCAACTAATGGGACGGTGGTTATCAATGCGGATGGTACGGTTAGTTATACACCTAATACCGGCTTTGATGATGGTACAGACACATTTACTTATGAGGTTTGCGATAACGGGTCTCCTTCGGAATGTGCTTCAGCTCTGGTTACGGTTTCTGTACCTGAACAAGAATTTGCCCCTACTGCAATGGACGACATGGTTGTTGGAAATGAGGATACTGATATATCGGGCAATGTATTGACTAATGATAGCGATGGAAATGGAGATGTTTTGACGGTAAACACCGTGCCTGTAACTGCACCTGCCAATGGTACTTTGGTATTGAATGTCGATGGTACATTTACATACACGCCCGATGCTGATTTCAACGGTTCGGACAGTTTTGTTTATGAAGTCTGTGATGATAGTACACCTTCGCTATGTTCTCAGGCATCTGTCAGTATAACTGTTAATGCTGTAAATGACGGGCCGGAACAAATTGCAGCCGAAACTATTACCACCCCGGAAGATACTCGGGTCTCAGGTACATTGGCTGATAATGTTGCTGACAAAGAAGGTGATCCACTTACTTTCAGTGTGGTGGCTGCCCCGGATGTAGCTACTCAGGGAGTCCTTTCTTTGAATAACGATGGCACCTATACCTTCCAGCCGGTAGAAAACTTTACAGGTACTGTAAACTTTACATACAGCGCCTGTGACAATGGGTCGCCTAAGCAATGTATTGAAGAAACTGTAACGATTACAATAGAGGCCGTGAATGATGCCCCGACAGCTAACAACGACCTGGCTTCAGTAAATCCTGGCAATACGGTGATAATAAATGTGGTAGCAAATGATACTGACATTGAAGGAAACGGAATTAGCGTTTCCCGGGTGGCTGTAGCACCTGCCAACGGAGTTGCTGTATTGAACGCTGACGGGACCATATCATATACGCCCAATGCTGGATTTGATGATGGTACGGACACGTTTACCTATGAGATATGCGATGATGGCTCGCCGAGCCAGTGCTCTACGGCGGTAGTTACAGTATCGGTACCTGAGCAGGAATTGGCCCCTGTTGCGAACGATGATCAATTCAGTACCAATGAGGACGTACCTGTATCGGGCAATGTACTGAGCAATGATAGCGATGGTAACAATGATGCACTGATAGTAAATACAACACCAATAGTCTCTCCTGCAAATGGCACATTGATGTTGAATCCTGATGGCACATTTACTTACACACCTAATGCTGGGTTCAATGGCACTGACTCGTTTTCTTACGAGGTATGCGATGATGCTACACCATCACAATGTGACCAGGCCATAGCCACTATCACCGTAAACGCTGTAAATGATGCCCCAGTACTCACTAAAGAATTGGTGACAGTAGATGAAGACGGTGTAGTTAGTGGTACACTGCAGGATAATGTTACAGATGAAGATTCGAATGGTTTTACTTTCAGTTTGGTTTCAACAACAAATCCCGCTACGGAAGGTGTGTTCACATTGAACTCAGATGGTACCTATTCATTCACACCAGCCGAAAACTTCAATGGAATGCTGCTGATCACATTTGAGGTATGCGACAATGCAAACCCATCAGCATGCAGTCAGGAAACCATAGAAATTACTATTGATCCTGTAAATGATGCCCCTGTGGCTATTAATGGTGGGTTTACTTCCAATGGTATTACCAACTCAACAGGCACATTGGCAGATTTCACCGATGACCCTGATGGGGATATGTTGAGCTATGCAGTCGTGGATGGCACGACAAACGGAACAGTGGTGGTCAATACAGATGGTACTTACACTTATTCACCAGAAAGCGGGTTTGCCGGCACCACTTCATTTACCTACGAAGTGTGCGATGGGGCTACACCACCACTATGTGATCAGGCCACCATTACTATCACCATCAACTCTACAGATACAGACAATGATGGTGTACCGGATAGTGCAGAAGATATCGATGGTGATGGAGACTTGTCCAATGATGATTCGGACGGAGATGGAATACCTAACTACCTGGATACCGATGATGACGGAGACGGTGTGCCAACGGCTGAAGAAGATGTGGATGGCGATGGAAATCCAGCCAACGACAATGCCGATGGAGATGGATTGCCAAATTACCTCGATCCCGATGATGATGGTGATGGCATCTTTACAGAAGATGAAGATACCAATCAGGATGATGATTTTACCAATGACGATTGCGATGGAAATAATGTTGCCAATTACCTCGATGCAGCCTATTGTGATTCGGATGGCGATGGGATATTTGACAATGATGAAGACCTGAATGGAGATGGGGATTTGTATAATGACGATTGCGATGGGGATACCATCCCCAACTTCCTTGACATAGATCCATGCGACACGGACGGTGATGGATTGGATGATGGAGTGGAAGATGCGAACAATGATGGCAACCCATATAATGACGATTGCGATGAGAATGGAATACCTGATTTTCAGGATCCGAAACCTTGCGACGATGAGCTGGATACCACTCCGGTTATTACCCCCAACAATGATGGTTTCAACGATTTTATGGAAATTGAAGGAATTGAAAACTATCCAAACAACATTGTCCATATTTTCAACAGATGGGGCAACCTCGTTTGGGAAACAAGGGGGTATGACAACACAAGCAACGCATTCGGAGGGTTCAATAATTATGGATTATTGACCAGCAATGGGTCCCTGCCCGATGGAACATACTTCGTGATCATCGATAGGGGAGATGGTAGTCCTTTACAAAAAGATTTTGTGGTAATAAAAAGATAAAGCTATGCAAAAGACATTTATGAGTTTCATGCTGTTTTTATTACTGGCATTTAGTGCAAAAAGCCAGCAGCAAGCAATGTTTACCCAGTATATGTTCAACGGTTTGGCACTCAACCCAGCCTATGCAGGCATCCATGAGGGCCTTTCGGCCAGCATGCTCTGGCGCGAACAGTGGGTAGGGTTTGAAGGGGCACCCAGCACCCAAACGTTTTCCATTCATTCTCCCATCCGATATAAGCCCGTTTCTTTGGGAGCGATGCTAATAAGGGACAAAATTGGTGTTACAGAGCAGTTTGGGGCTTATTTCAGCTATGCCTATCGTATTATGACGGGTAGAAAGTCAAGGATTTCATTTGGCTTGCAGGCAAGCTTATCCAATTTCAACTCCAATTATGTGGATGCCACATTGGGCTTGGATCCTTCGTTGCTCAATAGCAATGTGAACGAAACCAAGCCAAACATTGGTGCGGGGATCATGTTCCATTCCGACCGGTATTACTTTGGATTGTCTTCACCTCAGGTACTCAACCATCAATTCGACAGTTCAAACCCCGATTCTGATTCATACATGGTACGTCATTACTTCGCTACAGGAGGTGTCGTTTTTGATTTGGACCGGGATGTGAAGTTGAAACCTAATATCCTGATCAAAGCAGTGAGTGGCGCACCTGTTGAATTTGACCTCAACGTAAACATGCTCCTGCAGGAATTCCTATGGGTTGGTGTTTCTTATCGCTCGTTCGATAGCTTTGATGCTATAGTCCAGTTTCAATTGACACCACTGCTACAGCTTGGATATGCGTTTGATTTTGCTACCACCACAGAGCTGCGAAGGGTAAATTCCGGTTCTCATGAAATAATGGTAAATTATAGGTTTAAATTAAACAAAGATAGAACCGTCACCCCAAGATATTTTTAAGTATGAACCGATCCTATCTGTTAGCGCTAATTTTCTCTTTGATATACTATGGGGCTGGGGCCCAGAAAATAAACACGGACATAATAAATGGTGACCTGGCTTTTGAGAAATTCAAATATGAAGAGGCTGTGGTTTTTTATAAGGCTGCTTTGACTGAAGGTTCCAATGATACAGGCATCAAACTTAAAATCGCTGAAAGTTATCGAAAGATGAACGACCATCCGTCAGCTGTAGAATGGTATGGGCAGGTTCTGGATGATCAGCACAAGGATTTTGAAGATATATTTAAACTGCACTATGCCCAGGCACTCCTTTACGTTGACGATAAGGAAAATGCGAGAAAATGGTTTTTAGAGTATAGGAAAAAGGACTCATTGAGCCAGGTGCCGGAGAACCGTCTGGAAGGTATCGACAACTTTGAATCATTTCTGAAAAAGTCAAAGTACTATACCATTGAGAAGATGGGGTTGAATTCACCTTCAAAGGATTTTAGTCCACATTTTTATAGGGATGGCCTGATTTTCGTTTCAGACCGCACAACCAACGAAGGAAAAAATGCCTGGGATAGCCGGGTATTTCTGAACCTATTTCATGCCAGGTTGAGTGAAAATGGTACTTTCTATACGCCAGAAGAATTAAGTTCAAAACTCAATACCTTGTACCATGAAGGGCCTGTTTCTATTTATAATGATGGAAAAAGGATTGCCTTTACCAGAAATAATTACCACAAAAAAGTATTGAAGAGAAGTAGTGATGGGATCAACAACCTGCAAATATTTTTTGCCGACATCAACGAAAAAGACAAATGGAGCAATCTGGAAAAGTTTGAACACAACAGCCATGAGTATTCCATAGGGCATCCTGCCATGAATACGCAGGGCAACCTTATGATTTTTTCTTCTGATATGCCCGGAGGATTGGGCGGGTCCGATATTTATTTTTCAGAGTTGATCGATGGGAGATGGACAGCCCCAAAAAATGTGGGCAATCAGGTGAATACACAAGGGGACGAACTCTTTCCTTTTCTTTCCCAGGACAGCATTTTGTATTTTTCTTCCAATGGCCACTACGGCCTTGGGGGGCTCGATGTGTATCGTACATCTTTCTCCAGAGAACAAACCAAACCCATCGAAAACATGGGCACACCCATCAACTCCAATGCGGATGACTTTGGGTTTATTGTACATAAAAAGGGTAACATGGGTTATTTTTCTTCCAATAGGGAGAGCTATGAAAATGATGACATCTACAGGTTTCGAATTATTCCGGTGGGGGTAAAAGTGGCTGTGGTAGATCGTATGACCCGGCAAGACCTCACAGTGGCAAATGTGGTTATTTCTATGGGGGATAAAAAGGAAGAGCTTTCGTATTATGGTGAGCCCCTGCGCTACAGGGCAGCCTATGACCAACAATATGAAGTAAGTGTGGCCGCAGAAGGCTATGGGCCAGGGAAGGCCACATTCAATACGTCCGGGATGGAGCCAGGGCAGTTGACTGATCTGGTGATAGACATGCCAAGGATGGTGCAGGAAATGCCGGTTTCTACAACCAAACTGGAACCGGACGTAAGACCTGTGGCCAAGGTTGACTCGGTGCAACACCTGGAATTGGTAAATATTGGTGGGGAAACCTACATTGGAGTGGATGGAAAGCTCTACAAGCCCGAAGAAATGGATATTTCCGAAGATTCATTGAACATCATGAAAAGAAACATGCCGGATTTACCAGAGGCCATAGAAATAAAGAATATCTACTATGACCATGATAAGTTTGATCTGAAAACACAAGCCACCCGTACCATCGATGGTATAGTGAAGCTAATGGAACGTTACGAATCGGCTGTGTTGGAAATCGCCTCCCATACCGATTCGAATGGTTCTAGCGTGTACAATGAGCGTTTGGCCCAGGACCGTTCGGACAGGGTAGTGGCATATCTGATATCTTTGAATATGGATGAAAACCGCCTCAGGGCAACTTCCTATGGGGAAACCAGGCCAGTAAACAAATGCAAGGATGGGGTACCGTGTTCACCAGAAGAACACCAAATGAATAGACGAACTGAATTTATCCTTAAGTTTTAGAAATATGAAAAACTTCTTAACCTTGATTGTTTGTTCGTTTTTGTTTCATTCAATAGTTTTTGCCCAAGCGGACTGTTCATCTTCCCTGGAAGTTGAGTCTTGTGTGACTTTTGATGTGGTAAAGCACGGAATCTTAAAACCAGAGTTATATGTTTTTCATTGGGAATTTGGGGATGGTGAAAAAGGTACTGGTCCCAGGGTGAGCCATTGTTACACAGAACCCGGCAGATTTACAGCAAAGATGTCCCTTACTAATATAGAGAATGGGGCTTATTTTGAGGATGAATTGGATGTTGATGTGGTTATAGAGTCGCCGATGAGTGTACAAGTAGTGGCACCTGATACTGTATATGAGCAAGAGGATTTCCTTTTCAAGATGCAGTTGGTCCCGGATCAGGGACATCAGATTTCAAATGTCGTTTGGTCTGTAAATGGTACTTCGTACGACCGACAAGAGGTGCCCGGCAATTTGGTGGTGGGACTCAATACACTGAAAGTAGAACTAACAATGGGTTCTGGCCAAAAACTGTGCGCCGAGAAAAATTTGACCATGTTGCCCAACAACCTCAAATATGACACCCGGTACCTCAAAGATATATTGCATGAGTCTGCCAATGGTATCATCTGGTCTGGCAACTCCATAGTTGACAATGATACCATAATGAAGTTGCAGTCTGTGTTTTTTCAACTGGACGAAATGGATATATCTGATGACATGGAACCTGTGCTTAGGAAAAACACAGCCATTATCAAGAGTTACCCGGATATCAAAGTGGTGATTGGCAGCTTTACCCATTCGGATGGTGATTATGAGCTCAACAGGTCCCTGTCAATAAAAAGGAGTGAAGCTATAAGAAAGTACCTGATCTCCAGGGGAATAAGTCCCGATAACCTTGAAGTAGCCGACCCTGAGATAACACGGGCCCTGGAAAATACCTGTTCGGACTACCTGGGATGCGATTATGTGGATGAGGGCTTGAATTTGCGCACAGACTTTAAAATTACCCGGCTGTAGTTGGTGTGTGTTCCTCAACTTTATTTTGCAACTCCTTTTCCTTCTTTTGCACATAAATTTTGTGTTGCCTTTTGGTCAAAAAGTATTTGATGAAATTCTCGACAGGGAAGAGCGCCAGTGCCAGTATCAGGTTGATCAACACTTTGAAGATTGCCGGGCCTCCGGCAAAATCATCAACATAAGGCTCCACTAAGGTATGTACGTATTCGAAAACAGTGAACAGGGAAGCAAACAACAAGATTTTTGTGAGCATCCTATTATGGGTTCTTTTAGAAATCAAAAAAGACGCTGTGATGATAATACCCATCACTCCCAGTTCGACTAGTGTAAAGTACAGGGTGTTCCAATAGGCAGGTGAAATGACAAATGCCAGGCTTGCTGTATCTTCCTGCCAGTAGTTGGGGTTGTCGGATTCCTTTACCATAAACTCATACTGACCTGGGGGCAAGTTGGTGTAGTTGGCCTCATTGGCAGTGACAATCGGAGACCATTCCTTGTCATATCCCTTGAGCATAAATTGGTAATGGACCGCATCGGGATCTTTGAGGTGAATGGCAATAAAATCAAATGTGAGGTCATTTTTGAAGTAAGGAAAATCCAGGGCATAAGGGACAAAGCCCTGTAAGGAATCTGATTTGCTGTATTGCTTTAAATCCTCTGCACGGTAGTGTAGCCTGATGCCTGTGATCAAAGAGTTCAGGTTTTTTACCTGAAAATTGATGTGTGGTTTGTCCACTTTGGTGAGGCCATAAGGATTGCCAAACCAAATGTCGCCTACATCATCGGTAAAAGTAGAATTGATCAAAACTTCACTTTCACCCAATTCGCTTTTGTGGTTGTAGGAACGGATGATGTCAACGCCTACATTGAGATGGCTCACACCTTTTCTATGGCTTACCCAGATGTTGTTTTCGGCATCTACCGCTATGGAATTGCAATAATCCGAAAGCAACTGGTTCTCTTTTTCGTAATACCTGGTAAGTGTGTTCCCTTGAAGTTTTAAAAGCCCTTGTCCATAAGTAGCCAGCCATATATTTCCCAGGGCATCTTCGGTGATGGCGTTTACATCCTTCACAGGGATTTCATTTTCCTGGGTCAGGTACCTGATAGTACCATCTTTTTCCATCAGGGCCACACCAACGGAGTGCGCACTAAACCAAATCCTTCCCTGGCTATCAGGAAAAATATGAAAAACCTCATTGTGGTAAAACCCATTCCTTGTATTGAATTTTGTAATGCTTTTGGAAGGGTTGTCTATTTTTATCACCCCATTTCCTTTGAGTGATGCCCATACATTACCGTCCAGGTCTTCGGTGAGGTGGCGGACACTTTCAAAAAGCCCATCTATCTTTCCGATATCAATTTTTTCAGGATCATCCAGCGAGGTTGAAAATTTGTATATCCCATCCCTGTCGGTACCTACCCAGATACTACCAAACTTGGAATGGAAAACTGAAGTGATTTTAGAGTCCTTGAGATGCCCTGAAAATTGGAAATTCAGACTGTCCTTGCTACCAGTATGATAGGTAGTCACCAGGCCATTGTCTGTGCCCAGCACCAGATTGGTATGGTTGAGTTGGGCAATTGCATTGATACCTCCAGTTTGTATTTTAGTATTGAGTTCGTAGTGGTGTATGTTCTTTTCGGTAATTTGCACCAGTCCAGATCCAAATGTACCTACCCAGATTTCATTTTCCCTATCTACAAATACCGTTCTGATCTGATCGCCCGGAAACCCGTTGTTTTTATTGAAAAAGGTGTATTGCAAACCCCTTCTGTTTCCGGCATTGAAATCTATTTTTATGAGCCCGTTCAATTCGGTACCTACCCAGAGGTTGTCGAAATCATCTTCTGCAATGCTGAGGATACTCATGTCTTTCAGGATGTGGTGCTTATCTGCTTCAAATTCTTCAGCATCTAATTTTAATTCCATCAAGCCATGGTCTTCGGTTCCCATCCAGAGGGCATGCCGGCTCCTGAGATGGTCGGTAAACAAGCTTCTGATAGGTATATGTTCAGTCCCTTTTACCGTAGCAACCAATTTCAATTTGTCATTGGGTAGGATTTTATAATGGATTAGCCCAACATTAGTGGCCAGGAATAGGTTGTCTTCGAAGATTTCGAAATCGTAGGATATTTTGCTTTTGAGCAGTGACCTTTCCAGCAGCCTGTAGTCATCGTTCTTTACCCTGATGATCCCTTCATTTTGGGTGAGCGCCCAATAAGTGCCGTTGGTGTTTTCTTCTACTTTTACGATTTTGTTCCTGACTTCATTTTCAGTAAATATCTTTCTGTATTGACCGTGTTTGTACCTGCTGAGCCCGCCTTTAAAATACCCAAACAGCAGCCCTTTGTCACTAGGCACCACCGCAGCAGTCACCAGATCACTTATAGTACTGTCCCTGTTGTTGATGTTGGTCAGGTGCTTACCGTCAAATTGATGCAGCCCTTCGTCCGTCCCTATCCAAAGGTAGCCATCACTGTCCTGGACAATGGTATAGATGAATATGCCAAAAAAATCGGAATCTTCGTCGTAAACCTTGATGTTGTAATTTTCTACCCCAGCCAGGCTGAGTGTGGAAACAGATAGAAAGAGTACAAGGTACTTTAGGAATTTAATTGCCATTTTGTGATTTAGGGTGATAGTTAATGTCCACTTTGTACTTAAACTTAGGTGGCCCGCCAATAGGAGTGGAGAAGAAGGCAATGGCTTCATCGTATTGGTTTTTCAAATACATCACCATATCATTTCTTGAATCTTTTCTTTTTACCAACTGAATATCAACAGTTGTGTTCTTTTCTTCATCAGTTACGAAGTGTTTGCTTTTGGCCCAGTTCAAATTGGCAGACGCTGTACCTTCATGCCGGTTTTTGGCTATGGAGTAAATAAAAACATCCCCCTCATTGTCATAATCAAAATTATGTTGGGTAAAAGAAACCACCCGGTCGTCTATGAAAGGATACAGATGGGTAACGATCTTTCGTGATTCGGGAAGCCTGAAGGAATATTCGTAGGTGAAAGCGTTGGAGCCTTCTACCTCCTTGTTGTTGTCGGGGTTTACGCTGAGAAAATACCTGTAAAGGTTGCCGTCATTGCCCTCAAGGCCTTCGGCCACAATCTTAAAGACATAGCCTGCCAGTTTTTCGGATTCTTCACCTTCCAGTGGGTTCAACGGCCCAAAAGTGTGCCATTGCTCATTATATTTCGACTCGTTACCAAAAACTTTCGAATAGAGCAGTTGGCCGCTCTTGAAATTCCCCGTTGGGTCTATTCTCCGAGCATCGGGGTGGGAGTGTGCCCCACGCCCTGCATATACTGAAAACCTTGTTTTGGTATCGAAAGCTCCGTTTGCCTCATCCAGTGTCCCACCTGTTTCCGGGTCGAACACCCTGATGTAAACAGGAGCGGTAAAAGTCTTTGGGATTACGAAGAAGAAAGTCTGCACATGGTCGTCATCGCCCCAGGCTCTATTGCCATCTTCTCCAAATGTAACAAGGTATTCAATATGTTCAAATTCACTGGGTACAATTTGGGCAGTAGTATTGTACAAGCCAGCAAACAGGATGAAAACTGTAGCTAGATATTTCATCTTATGGTCATTTTTGAGTTGGTGTACGTATCCAAAAATAATCATTTTTGAGCTAATAGGAGCCATTATTTCAACAAAATACCATGAAATCCAAGCAAGGGGTTCCCATTCAAGGCTGTATCTTGACAGCCCGTGATTAGGGATTGTCAATATACACCCCTTCGGGCTTCAGGCCTTAAGGCCTAAAATTACGAAAGGGATAAAATGCTTGCTTTGTCCATCATGCCCTGTTCAGGGAACCGGGTTTTTATGGATTCATCAAACCTTCAATTTCGTCTGCCTCGATTGGTATGTTCTTCATCAGGTTGATGTGACCATTTTCGGTAATGACAACATTGTCTTCCAGCCGGATGCCTATTCCTTCCTCCCTGATGTATATGCCGGGCTCTACGGTGAACACCATGCCGGGCTCCAGTTTTTTGTATAGGCTCGCAACGTCATGTACATTCAACCCAAGGTGGTGGGAAGTGCCGTGCATGAAATATTTTTTGTAAGCCGGCCAGTCGGGGTTCTGGTCCTTAATATCTGTTTTGTCGATTAGCCCCAGATCCAAAAGCTCTTTCTCCATCACTTCTCCTACAGCTTTGTGGTATTCGGGAATAGTAGTGCTAGGTACCAGCATTGAGGTCGCCGTATTTTTCACCCGTAATACTGCATCATAAACCGCCCTTTGTCTTACTGTGAACTTCCCGTTCACGGGTATGGTTCGTGTCATGTCGGCATTGTAGTTGGCATATTCTGCCCCTACATCCATCAGCAAAAGGTCGCCATCTTTGCACATTTGATTGTTGTCCACATAGTGCAGTACACAAGCATTGTGGCCTGAAGCTATTATAGGCTGATAGCCAAATCCACGCGAACGGTTTCTTATAAATTCATGACTGTATTCGGCCTCCAGTTGAAATTCCCACACCCCGGGCCGGGTTTTGTCCAGTATTCGTCTAAATCCTTTTTCGGTAATGTTGCAGGCTTCCTGTATCAGGTCTGTTTCCCTTTCGGATTTAATGCACCTGAGGTCATAAATAATTGGTGCTATTCTATGGTAGGTATGCAATGGGTAGGTGGTTTTGCACCACTTTACAAAGCGGTCATTGCGTGTTTCTACCCTCGATGAATTTCTGATATGCTCGTTGGAATCCAGAAATACATGCCCAGATTCGGCCAAGATGGAGTTTAAGGTACTTTCAAACTTATCGAGCCACATGATGGTTTGGATACCCGATGTTTCCCGTGCTTCTGATACGGTGTATTTATGCCCTTCCCAAATGGCTATTTCTTCACTGGTTTCTTTTAAAAACAATATTTCACGAAACCTGGGGTCGGGAAAATCAGGGGCCAGCAAAAGGATGGATTCTTCCTGGTCTATACCTGAAAGATAGAAGATGTTGGCGTCCTGGATAAATGGCATGGTACCGTCTGCACTGGTCGGCATGATGTCGCTTGAATTGAACAGGCAAACCGAATTGGCCTTGAGCCGTTTTTTTAAATTATTTCTGTTTTGTACAAACAGGTCTTTTCCGATTGGTAGATACTTCATAAGAAAAAAATCGTTATCATTAAGTTGAGTCAATAAAGTTATGGTGAAACTCCCGCAAGCGATAAAATTAGTATTTCTTTTATTACTACTTGCCTGCTGCGAGCAGAAAAGAAAGTATTGGATTTATTTTAAAGAAGATAGTGTCGGTGCGGGTTGTTCTTCGGAGGTTACCAATGGTAGCCAGCCAAAACAGGAGCATACGGATATACAGGAGGTGTATGAAAAAACCTTAGAGGGTACTGGCACCAAAATCACATTTTTTTCCCATTGGCTAAATGCCGGCATTGCCATGCTTGACCAGGCTCAGGTGAATGAAATATCGACCTTGGATTTTGTAGCTGAAATCCAACCTGTACAGGTTTTGGACTTCATTCCACATAGTTTAGGGCAGACAGAAGAATTGAGTTTTGCTCTGGAACAAATAGAGGCCAGGTACTTTTTAGACAAAGGGATTAATGGAAAAAATGTCAAAGTTGGGATTATAGATGGGGGCTTTTTGGGAGCTGATGTTAAAAGTGGGCTGTCCCATGTTTTTGACAGCTCCAGGGTGCATGGTTACAAGGATTTTCTCACCCCTGACTTACCGAGATATGGTGGTTCGAAGGCTGCTGATGATGGCCATGGTACAGAAGTTTGGGAACAGATATCAGGCATGAATACCGAGCGGAATGTCCGGTTTGGGATGGCTAGCGGGTCGGAGTTTTACCTTGCCCGTACCGATGACGGTCGCAAAGAATACCGCCAGGAAGAAGAATATCTCATAGGGGCACTCGAATGGATGGAAAAGCAGGGGGTGAAACTGGTAAACATCTCATTGGGATACTCAAATGGGTATGACAATCCGCACGAAAACTATCTACCAGAGCATATAGATGGAAATTTCACGGCCATCACGCGGGCAGCAAGTATTGCTACAGAGAAAAAAGGAATGCTCTTGATAGTATCAGCAGGCAATGATGGCAACACGCCATTTAAGGTCTTGTCAGCCCCGGCAGATGCCAGGGGTGTTATTGCTGTTGGTGCCACCAATTTCAAGGTATGGGACAAGGCTAGTTACAGCTCGATAGGCCCTGAATCCCTGGGTTTTTTGAAACCCAATGTATCCTGCTTTTCTTTCAATGGAACATCCTTTTCTGCTCCCGTCATTACGGGATTGGCGGCCTGCATCATGCAAATGGATAGCACATTGTCCAATATGGAAATCAAATCGTTGATAGAGCAGTCAGGCCATCTCTATCCTTTTGGCAATAATTATATTGGGTATGGTGTACCATCGTGTCGGAAGATTTTGGGACGGATAGACGGAGAGCAACGAGGTGTTTTATCAGTGCTGGCCGGAAAAGAAACTATTGAGGCCCCAAAAAGAAAGGTGGTTTTGAATCTGCCATTCGAATCAGGCACTTTGGTTTTATTCAACAAAAAAGACAGCATCAACGTCCTTTTTCAGGAAAAGGCAACCGTAGAGGATTATAGCCTTACCCTGACCAAACCAAAAGACGTCAGCTTCACCACAGTGGCAGGGAAGGGATTTGTACAGGAAGTAAAGTGGGATTAAGGGCTCATCGAACCATAAACCTTCAAGGTTTTTTTGCCATTTACCTATCAACGACAAACCTTTTGACTATGGAGCCAGAAGGGAAATTAAATCTTATTAAATAACCTCCAGAGGGCAAATTCTCAATATTGATTCCATTTTCCAATAGTTCTCCAGAAATATTCGAAATCCTTTTACCCATCAAATTATTTATCTCTACCGTTGTAAACTTGATTTCCGAATTGATGTTCAATATCGATTGAGTTGATGGATTTGGAAAAACTTGTACCAGTTGATTTGTTAGATTTGAGGTCTCTATGGCTATAATGTCAAAACTCTCAAACTTGCCATCATAATCAACTTGTCTCAACTTATAAAACAGAATTCCATTGCTGTAGGTAGGAATGTCTGTATAGTCGTATTTATTCAATATTTGGGTAGTTCCATTGCCCATGATTTTGGCTATGACATCAAAGTTTTCACCATCAATGGATTTTTGCAATTCAAAGTAGTTGTTGTTTTTTTCTGAGGCGGTGGCCCATTCCAAAGATACTTTTGAATTTTCACACTGTCCTTTGAAATAAATCAACTCAACGGGCAGTGAAGCACTACCAAATGTTATAGGTCCAGTAGCGGCACCATCGTCAGCATTGAAGACAGCAACACCACCAATGAAAAGACGTTCCGCATTTCCACTACCATCCTTTCCTAGTATCCCACCTGGATAAACAGCTACCCCTGATCCATCAGCTAAATAAATATTCCCTCCATTATTAAGATACGCAATTGTACCATAGATTCTAATTACTAACATCCGACTAAAATCGGTTTGGTTTTCTTTCTTCTTAGAAAAATACAATAGCGAGGCATTGCTGCCTCGCT